>WSFP011357997.1:0-33803 GCA_009831015.1 Picea engelmannii | reverse complement strand
GTCACTTTATGACTTAAGTGACATATTTCACTTTTGACTTAAAACTCCTAAGTCAAAGTGAAATTAGAATCATAAATTAAAGTACAAGGGTAATAGTCTTCCCCCTTTGTGCTTAGAGACTCATAAGCACATGGGGACCACTTACCAAGGTACCCAAATCTCAACAACAATCTAGATCAAATAGAAGGTTAAAGGCCGGAACAAGGACTGGACATGAAGTCATTAACTGTTTGAGCTTATTGAATCCTCTTTTAGCTTCCTTTGCCCAAACAACTGTTACTTTACTGGTCAAATCAGTCAGTGGCGTTGGACGACGAGATAAATTCTCTATGAATTTGTGATTATAGTGACAAAACCTCAGGAACCTTTTTAAATGGGCGAGCATTTTTGGCTCTGCTACTCTTGGATAACTTGAATCTTTTAGTGGTCAACCTTTATCCCTTCTTTGTTTTCCAGATGCTCTAAAAATAACAATTGTTCCAGACCAAACTAAGACTTGCTTTTCTACCATAAAATTGGTTGCTAATCAATAAATCAAGTACAATTTCTAGATGTTTGATGTGCTTTTGGAAACGTTTACTATAAATCAAGATATCATCAAAGAACTCTTTAGTTAAACCTCTGCAAATAGAGTTCATTGCTGTGCTATGACTGAATTTTTCTGTAGTTCTCTTTTGAAGAAAATGCATCTTAAATTACATTGGTTACCAACAGATCTATATTAGGTACTACATAATAATGCCAAGGACAGAATTTTGTGGCCTCCTCTCCTAACATAGGTGAGAGGGGCTAACAGGTCAGTGTTTGTCTCAATCACTCAGGAATCAATATCTTTCCAAAATGTATATAGCCTAGCTGTGATCTGAGCTGTTAATTGAGCCTTTAGGTTGTTAGTCCCCCCAAATGTACATTGGAAGGGTCCCTCTCCACAAGGAAGAAAGTCCTAGAAAACTGATGGTACTCCAAAGCTCTTTGCCATGGAGTCTATTCATCAATATGTCTCATAAAATTGCCCCCTCATGATGAAGTGGGCGTGCAAAAAACACCGAATACTTTGATGTAATTGATTTCCAAAATGACCGAGTTCTCTGAAGCTTCAAAGGGCATGTTTCATCATCTCTTGTTTCTGGCAAATGACACATTGTAAGTACATTGGACCATCCTGTAGCCTTGATTTACCTGCTAAATATCAAAATTTAGGGTTATCCATCCCAGCATTCAGGATTTAAAAGTTGCTCTGATTTTCCAGATAGATTAGCAGCTTTTAACCTATTTATCCTCAGTGTCTTGCAATCCTCACCTACTAAGTCTATCTTCTGTTTGGAGGCTTGGTCGAACTGTTTAGTACTTGTGGCTGAAAGCGGAACAAACACCCTATCCACCCAACATTGGCTCTACTTTCTTGTTTCTGTATCAATAAGAATAACCAATTAAATAATATTCTCACAAAACTTGGATAAGAGTGAACCTGTTCGTGATTCCAGCTGGCACAAAGAAAAATCAATAATGTGACATATTTTAGGAGCTAGATTAAAACTAACCAGTAAGAACTATCCCGACTAAAATTGGTGGAATTGGATATAACCACTCAGGTTCGTTGTTGATGAAGTATAAGCAATAACCTGAAGGTGAATTAGTCAACTATTGATCACTCCTGTTAACAGGGATCAACTTCCTTTGGATTGAAGGTTTAGAGGAATTTTACTGATCATTTTGATATTTGTCACCTTTGAGAGTTGGATGCATTTAAAGATGGTCTAGGGACACAGATAGTAGCCAGCATGAGCATGTATGGAAAAAATGTAGATTCCACTCAGATAGGTGTTAAGGCAGATAATGTGGCTCTGCTCACCAATGTTGGGAGGGGGTGCCACTTGAGGTATTGTCTAGCAAAATGATGATCTCATTGATGTAATCACATTTTCTTAATTGCACCAGTTCTCTTACAACCCAGTTTTGATGTAACATGTGTCTGTCACACAAATAAAATAAAATGCAAACATTCATTCTCATGTATAACATGTGTCATCATTGTTTCTCATTGCCCTGATGATGAGTGAAGAATTCATTTAAATGCGTTGGTATAAAATCTTTCACGCAGTATAAACCAGAAACCAATGGCAAAATGGGAAAAAGTTGATGTCTGATGTCAATTGTTAAAAAGAAAGAAAGGACGAATGGACGAATAATAATATTAATAAGATTAAAATAAACTAGCATAGATCCATCTTAACCCTTGATCTCTTAAGCATCAAGAGGTTTATGCCTCAGTTCTTTTGATCTTTCTCATTGCTTAATAGATCTGGGTTAAGATGGATCTATGCTAGTGTAATATAAGATGTATGATCTTGGAAAAAATATGAGATTGATCAAATTGAATGAATAATAGGTCGAGATCATGTTGTTAATGGAAATAATTTTGATTGCTACAAGATCAACCTTTTTGAATATATGCAATTTTTTTATTCTAGTTTAACTGGTTTGAAAAATAATTGCTTTCTAAGCATTTACAGTTATGATTCTAGATATGCAGGTATAAAGAAAAGCGGTGGGATGCTAAACGACTTCTTGGTTCTGGTGGAATGCCCTCATCCCATTCTGCATCTGTTACTGCACTTGCAGCAGCTATTGGCTTTCATGATGGACCTGGAGGGTCTTCCTTTGCCATTTCATTGGTCTTGGCATGTGTGGTAAGTCTCACCATCTTTTCCTTATAGCCACACACATTACCCATAGAACTTATGTAAAGCTTGAGAATAATGCCCGTACAGTTGAAATGTTGAAGCATTTGGATAGTTTCTATAATGACTGGATTTTCTTATTCGATGGTCATGTCTTTTGCTAGCATGTGTTACCATAATGCATGATTTGGAGTCATGTCTGATTATTAGTACTTATTTGGTTTCTCCTTGTATCATATATTTCAAGGCTTTTCTGAAATATTTGATGTTTAGTGCTTCTTCTTGTCATGATACATATAATCTCAAGGACTTATAGAATAATAAGTATAGAATAGAATAAAATATTTTTATTTACGTCCATGGGAGACCGTGTATGATCTATGGGACCATATGAATAATTAAAAAAAGGCTTACATTCACAGCTTTGATGTCATTTATCTCAAAGATGTCTCCACCTGCAATATACTCATTTTTTTGATGGTGTTCTAAAACATATTTAATATAAGTATGTAGGTTTCCACAGTTAGTCCTAATGCTAGAAAATTTTCTGGATAAAAACTGTGTACGAGGTTTTGAAACGTCCCAAAACCTCGTAGACAGTTTTTATCCAGAGAATTTTCAAGCATCTTTAATATAACCCCCTATCTGTTTTGTTGGAAAAATCAACAAGCTATGTAAGCTACTCAAATATTCATGCCGAATTGAGTGATTCTGTCTTAATTGTTCATACATGGGATGATGTAACATCATATGAACATGACATCATATGCACCACATTGCAAAATAAGCATAGATGTTTTTTTTTGGTATATATTTTTCCATCTCCCTATTTCAACTACTAGGTGATGAGAACTTACCCTGAATTGACAAATAGTATGTTTTTTATGCATAAATATTTTCTCTTGGAGGTAATGTTGTTGATATAATCTCATTTTCTGAACAAGATCTTGCCATAGCATCTTCATTACTTTCTTTTGTACCAAGTCTTAAATGGCTAATGGTTCATCGCACAAATATTTTTTTTCAATTCTTTATTTTTTAATCCATTTCACCATGTCATGGTACCAACCCTTATTTTGAGTTGCAATATTTGCTTGGTGTGGTAATGTATTTGTGTCCATATGCGTTATTTTGATTATATGTCATAAATTGACATAATGCTTCTCCTTCTAATTGTAACATCCTTGTTTCTGCTAACATCATAGAGTAAGGGGTTTGTATTTTAACTCCTAGCTCCTCTAATAGGCACTGTTTTTGAGCTCTCAACTTTTTTCCAAGATTCTTTGGAGGTGTCTTGGCCTTAAACTAGACAACCATACAAAACTACTATTTGTACCAATGCTTTGAAGAGTAGCTTCCTCAATTTCCAACTGCATTGCTAAATTTGTTTGCCTTTATTTTACATAGACTAAAGGCCTTTCATGCCTCCTATAACATGTTTCTCCACACAAGAATTCCATTTATAACTAGAATCAAATACAAGGTCTAAGCTCTTATAAGAAGGAAACACCTCCAATTTGTCACCATCAAGTGTGATGGTTATATTCCTATCCCAAGCACCTATTAACATTACCTATGTTTTGTTTACATTGACTTTTATATCAAAGTAATAGCAAAATTTGTTGAGGGATTCAAGAAGTCTTTGGAGACTCTTTGTGCTTTGCTAGTAACACAACATCATCTGCATAACCCAACAATAATAAAGTGTAACATGTTTTTACACACACATGCATGGAAAAGAATACACATAATAAGAAAAAGTGGATACATTCATTAGAAAATGCAATGTCTCATTGCATAGTAAGGAGAGAGGAGGAGTATGTTACGTAACTCCCAAATACTTGACTATTAACCACTACATTAATGTCTACATTAAATACCCAATTATTACATCACTTTATTAGTGAGCATTTATTATTTGTCTAATTTCTAATACATCTAAGTTATATAATGACCATTATTTCCAACACCCTTCCATAATGGTCATTTTACATGCTTGTTCAAAATATAAAAAAATAAAGGCTTTGGACAAGCAAGATGTTTGTAGTCCACAAGATAAGATCTTCAAAATAGCAACTAGAAGTGAACTGTATCTGACAAGGTTGATGAAGTACAATTTACATCACCATCCTTTTGTCTAACCATTGACTTGCTCATAGGATGAGAGCCAATGTTGGTTGAACAATCAACCTTTCCACCACTGACATAGAACTTGGCTTGTTCATCGAACTCACCTCCTTCACATCTTTGCAGTCCAACATATCAAAATTGTGTTTTCTTCTCTGTGGAAACACCATCATCTCCACTCTCCTCGAGGGTCGTCTTCTTTACCACTTCATCATCACCCTCCCCAAGGGTCTTCTTCTTATGAATTACAGTAGATAATGCGTAATATACCTACTGTTTGCCTTCCCTTTGTTGCTTATTTTGACTTGTTTTAGTAGCAACATCAACTAGGACTTCATTTCTTGAGATTTGTCTCACCTGACACTATCCGGCCTAGGCATTATGGCCGAGTTTTTAGTGAAACTACAAATGTATTTTTGCTGAACCAATCCTGCATTCTCAACTTCTATTAACTTAAATAGACCTTGTTCTTCCACACCCATAGAAACCATTCTTTTGTTATTCTTATCAATGATAAGACGCCTATTATTGCTTAAATTTATTGCTGAAACTTTATTATGCTCAAGATGAAGTACATGTACATACCATAGCCTTCTCCCAAGGCTATCACAAATCCTCCTAGCTCTCCAAACCCTAGCTAGGGCAAATCAACAAAACCCTAGCAACCATGAAGATCCAATGTGCAAGAATCATTCCAACACACCCTCTAAGGCAAGACAACTTCTCCTCCTCTTCTTCACAATTCCACCCTAGGGTTTTATCACAAAACCCTAATTTTCGATCTCCAAGAGATAAACTCTAACCCTAGACCTCCAAGATACTCCAAGAAGACCAATAAAGCCCAGTGATGAGAGAGAGAGAGAGAGCATGTGAAGACTCTAGAGAGAGAGAGAGAGAGAGAGAGAGAGAGAAGTGAGTGAATGAACATATATGATTGGATAGACTCTCTCCTTCCTCTATTTATATGAGAAGTAAGGGAGGCCAATAATACAATGTGGGCCTTAGCCCTTACAAACAACCTACACTGAGCACTTGTAGGTGAACCCAAGTGAGACGCTACACTCTAAAGTACATGTGTCATGCTCCAAGGTGATGTCGTGCACAATAATGGCTCCAAGGAGATGTAGCTACTCAAGGCAAGTCCACATCCCTCCATCACAAGCCTTCACGGACTCGATCGATCCTCCTAAGCAATGTACTCCACTGGGCTAGTTGCCCCTACAAGAATATTGTCGAAGCCCCAGGCATCCTTGAATTATCAACAGTCCTTCGAACATCGATCCAAGCTGATGAATGCCAACTAGTGCTTGATTCCCTCCTCCAAGCTGCATATTGCTCCTCATCCCTTGTGGGGTGCTCTCCAAGCAAGTGGGTCTTTCATGGGGCCCCAATGAGGGGCGTCCACCAAACTGTCAATAGAACTCCGATCCCTAAGGAAGAACACTAAGCTAGCAACCATTTGAGGTCAAACATCCATTGAGCAAGTTATCTCAATTATGCAAATCCATCAAGGACTATCTCTCATGTGCCGATCCATCTTAGACCATTCAAAGGTTGAACATACACCATATATCCCAAATTTCATGAAGTTCCCCAGGCATGGCGTAAACACTTTTGGAGTAACCCTGAAAGTCTACACTTCTTACTGGTCACACTCTTTGAGATCTAAACTAGCTAGTGCTGCAACTCTTGGACCACAACAAGCAAATAAACCAGGAATAAATTAGATCAACAACCTATCTCAGGTGCAGATCTCCTCTCCAATCACTAGAGCATTTAGGGCATCACACCCTACAACCCATCACAGGTCCAAGTGCCTATCTCAAGAATGAATTGCTTCACTTATGAAGACTCTTGGGCATCACACCTAGTTAAACCTTCCGACAACTCTCTCTCATAGGCAACAATCTTCTCCAAGCACAGATTCCTGGATTATTTCAGATCTGCATTTTTGATACCATGTTAAATTTCCAGGACATGGTAATTAGCCTTGCACTCCTACAATACTCTAGAAAAATGAAATCCTAACTACTATCAAATCTGTAGGTAAGGAATGCTAGATCAGAAAAAACAACACTGAAAATATTTACAAGAAGCTGATATTGTAGCAACCAATCATACCTTTGTCTATTGACTCAATTAAAAGATTACATAGCAACTCACTTGCCAACTCTCCTAAACATTATTCCAAAAGTCTGTCCTATTCCTTTATAAATTAGGAGAGATCTAGGGTTTACAAAAATAGAATTGTCTGTTAGAAAAATAGGTGTGCTTGTTTCACCATAGACAATATAGCAATATTGTCACCCAACCATAGGCCGAAGCCACCCCCGAGCACCTTAACCTTGTTAGAGAGAATAATTTCGGAAGCAAACCCTAGACCCAATAGCCAACTAAGGTAGCGTAGCACTCTCCAAAGCTAGCGTACCAAGCAGAAAGTCCAAACCATAACCAAGAGAAAGTCCAAGCCTAAAACCGAAAATACAAGTTACAGTAGCTGCAGTTGCATTACTCTCCAAACTTGCGCACTTACTAAATTTCTGCAGTTGTGAGTTGTGTGTGTCCAAATGAGCTCTGGCATCCTGTATTTATACTTGCTCTTTCTTAGCTGTCTGGGCCGACTTCTCTTTCTGGAGGCCAAAAACTCTATTAATTATTTTCTTTAGCCGACTTGTCTTCTAGGGTTATGTCCAATGCTTTAGGGTTTCTTCTTGCTTCCTGAAATATTCTAGTCTTGTCAGGGTTACACGTGGAGGTTAATACCTCCTGCAACTACCATAATATCAACACTCCCTCCTAGCTAGGGAGGTATTAAAGGTAATGGTCTTGAGCACAAACATAACATTCAACTGGTAGCATCATCATAGCCACACAAGCTATCTCATGATCAAATCACGAGCACCATCATCACTATCAGTATCATCTGATAACATCAACTGCATCATCTCTCGAAGCCATACTCCAGCTGAGTAATCAAGGATGATGCTGAATAAGTCACTCACTCCATAGAGTGATATAAGAATCATTCTTCTCATCTGGACATATGTCCTAGAAGAATAATTGATCCAACAGATGCTGGAAGCCACATCATGGGCTACAAGGACTATTCTTCTAATCCGGACATACGTCCTAGAAGAATAACTGTCCTGGACCATTTTCCCACGGGAGAATGTCTGTCCATCAATATACTGACTGGTAATCATCTCCAACACTAGTGATAGTCTCCATGGCAATCAGAACAATGCCATCCAATAGAACACAACTGTGTCTATTCATAGTAGTATACAACTACTATACAGTGGTACACAACCACTCTCAGTAGCACACTGCTACTAATGAGTGACACACAATCACTACCAATGGATGACACTACAATAACATACAACTACTGTCCAGAGACATACAGTCTCCACAACAATCATATCGCCTGATATCAACCTGCATAAAACAATATCATGATATAAACCGAGTCATTTGGGCCATTCTTCCACTCACATCTGTGAAATCTGGAAGAGCATATGCCCTCAGAAAGTAAAACATCAGCCATGGGCTATCTGGACTATTCTTCTAAGCATAAAAGAATAACTGTCCCTGATTTCTGAGCCTGGACCATTCACCTAATTGGGCCATTCCTCCAGAACTAATCATATTGCAACCTGGAGAGAATGAGTCTGCCCTAGGGAATGACTGTCCGGACCATTTCCTAAGGAAATGACTATCCTGCACCAACCTCCAAAACAAACCATTCTTCGAAATTGCTCACAACTGTGAACTTCGAAAGAATGACTGCCCGGCGAGGCGAACCATTCTACTTGACCACTACTCAAAGTGACTGTCAAGAAGAATCACTGTCCTAGACCATTCCCCCACACTGGCCACAAGGGGAATCGTTGTGTATGGTACATCATCAATCTATCAGATCATTTTCATTACGAAAATGACTGTCCGATCTGGACCATTTTCCGAATTGGAAAATGCCTGTCCGTAAAAAATCTCAAACCACTTTCCGAACTGGAAAGGAACTGCCTATTCTGGACCATTTTTCGAATTGGAAAAATGACTGTCCATAAATCAATAACATATCGGTGCTCCCTCCCAACCTGGGAGTAATCACTTCCTTTTCCAATAAGGAAGTCGTCTCCACGAGCCCTGACTTGTCTCTTAAGTACGCAAACTTTTCATCTTGAACAGAGGCTTTATCAAAATATCTGCTATTTGCTCATCGGTGGAGATATACTGGAGAACCACTTCTCTCTTCTAGACTTTATCACGGAGAATATATTGCTTGATCTCAATGTACTTCGGTCTATCATGAAACACTGGTTTTCTCTGAAAGCTTCACATAGCTCTGATCATTACAATATATCATGGTCGAATTCAACACTTTTGTTTCTTGCTAGCACATGACATCGTGGCAAAGCTCAAAATGAAACATATCCAAGTAACACTTCTTCCATCATAATGAGAGTTTGCCATGGATTAGCAATCCATCATCCTTGACTTCGAAGTAACCATTCTGATACACTATCTCTGTCATAGAAAGTTTTCACCATGCTTCTACTGTATGTGAGGTACTTTGCATCAAGTTGTTTGAATCCATGCAAGGTCTTCTTATATCTGCATACATGGGTCTCTTTCTGGTATAAGTTTCTTTCTCAATTTGCTTTATTGGGAAGAACAACCTTTTACATGTAAATTCCAATCCACGGATACTGCAGGCGGTATAACTGGTTTACTGGAACGAGCTGTCATCATAGTCTTTTCCCTCCTTCTGGAAGAACCTTTGAATCTCGATATGCTTCCATTCATAAGTCTTTTTCACATTTTCTTACATACACTATTCTTTATCATAACTTCCATTTCTTCTGCTTGATTGCTTTTGGTGGGTTCAAACCAAGCTGGTAGTCTTATGATTCTCGGTACAATAACTCGTTGTTCTAGCTTTTGTTTCTTTCTTGGAATCTTCATGTTCTTCCTCATGTTCCTCTTTAGCTTTTGGGTCCATGGAGTCTTTTATAGATTCCATGCCCTGAAGATTCCAACTTCTTCCTTTCATCATAGGATCATGGATGTAGATGGACAACCAAGGATACTTTAGGTTTATTTTCGAAGAAGACTTCTTCTAGAGTCAAACTGAAGATGTGCTGCTTATCGTGGCTGCTACTTTCAATGGGAACATGGACAGATACTTCACAATCCTCAATGGATCATATCATTTAGGATTAGCTCCCTCCTAATCCTTGCATTCATGCATGAATGCATGCTCTTCTTTTGGAATTATGTAATCAACTCCCTCCATCTAAGAGAGTGCACGCTTCTGTCTGCATCCTTATTGCCTTCTGCAAATGTCACGCGTCTTTTTCTAATTTCCTCTTGATCGTCGACTTCTTCCTGTTTTGACTTCTTCTAGGTCTCTTCAAGTTTGATTCTAATTTCGGCCTATCTGGCAGTTGTTACTTATATAAGAGCTTCCACAACAATTGTTACCAAAGATTGTCAACGTACTTCATCTTTTTCATGTGTATTGCTTGACTTGTAGTCATCGTGATAACAATCCTTATTTTGTTATTCTTCCATAGGTATTGTTTCACTTGACCATCTTATCTTCTAAGAAATAGATATACATGATATGTACAGGAACTATGTAAACATGGTATGTACAAGAACTTTGAAGAATATTGTTACCTTGACTTAGAAGAAGAAGTCTGTTTTATCCTGTTTGGCTTTCTTTGAGGTTTCACTTTCTTCGACAACTGTTGCTTCGTCTGTTTCCTTCCTTTTCTTTAACTCAGGACAATGGTTCTTGTAGTGACCATATTTTTGACAGTTGAAGCATTGTATCTTTGACATATCCTTTTCTTGATTTGGTTTCTTCCTCAAGTCAAACTTCTTATTCCTAAAATTCTTGAACTTTGCTGTGAAGGCTTGATCATCATATTTCTTTTGGGGTTCCTCTTTTGCGTTAATCCTTGATTCTTCTTGTGCACAACAAGTCCAAAGTTCTTCAAATGTGGGATACTCCTTTCTTGTGTTCATGCTTGCGGCAAATGCATCCCATGTCTGCGGAAGGCCATTGAGTACTATATTTACAAGTTCCTGTTCTGAAATGATTTCTTCAATAGCTTGTAGTTGATCTCTTAACTGAGAGATTTTCACAAAGTACGATGTTATGCTATCATCATCATTCATTTTCATGTCACGAAGCTCATTCTTCAGACTCATTACTTGTCCAATGTTTCTGACTGAGAAGAGATTAATTAGGGCATCATACATCTTCTTAGATGAGTCAAGATGAGAGATGTAGGGTATCAAGTGGTCTTTTACAGAGTCCACTATAATACTCATAACATTGATGTCATTATCCTTGAACTTCTGCGTAACTACAATGTTCTGAGGTTCCTTCTCTTTTCCCGCTTCAAATTGTGGTTCCATGATCTTGCCTTTCACGAGATCCAATACTTTATTCTTGGCAAGGATGAGGTCAATCCTTGTCTTCCATGCTCTGAAGTTAGAAGCCCCTTCTAACTTGCTTTCTGATTTCATAGAGTAAGTCATTACTGTTTGGTTTGGTCAACCTTTGACTTTGACCAAAATCTCAAACTTGACAGCTTGTCTTGCTGGGAGTACCAGGAGGTGTGCTAGGCTAGGGCGCACTAGGCTATCCAGAAATTAGGTCAATCTCTTCACTTAAGGTGCATTAACAAGAGGGTTAGGGTTTCGTTGCTGCAACAAGACTGCAACTACAACTGTAACTGAGCAAATCCTCTCAACCTATCTTCCAACGGTTAGATTGTTCGAAGATAGTGTGGGCCCATAACCTGTTAGAAAAATAGGTGTGCTCGTTTCATCATAGACAATATAACAATATTGTCACCCAACCATAGGTTGAAGCCACCCCTGAGCACCTTAATTTTGACAGAGAGAATAATTCCGGAAGCAAACCCTAGACCCAATAGCCAACCAAGGTAGCGTACCATTCTCTAGAGCTAGCGTACTAAGCAAAAAGTCGAAACCATAACCAAGAGAAATTCCAAGCCTAAAACCGAAAATACAAGTTGCAGTAGTTGTAGCTGCAACTATTCTCCAAACTTGCGTAGTTACTAAATTTCTGCAGTTGCGAGTTGTGTGTCCAAATGAGCTTTGGCATCTTGTATTTATACTGCTCTTTCTTAGCTGTCTGGGCTGACTTCTCCTTTTGGAGGCTAAAAATTCAATATTAATTATTTTCTTTAGCTGACTTGTCTTCTAGGGTTATGTCCAATGCTTTAGGGTTTCTTCTTGCTTCTCGGAATATTCTAGTCTTGTTAGGGTTACACGTGGAGGTTTAATACCTCCCGCAGCTACCATAATATCAACACTGTCTAACAGAAGCACCTAGGTTGACTGTGTCAAAACCCTAATACCTGTAGAGAAGTGTGCCCAGCTTTGAATTGAGGCCTGCCTAGAATAGAGTGCCAATCTAAACTTAGAAACACCTCTAACTAATGTGCCTGGGCTAATTTTAGCACTCCTGCAAAGTCTGAACTAAAAAAACACTTTCTAAATTGAATAAAGAAAAGCAATCGTAAATCTGGTAAAACAATTCTATAAATGGAAAAGACACTTCTAATTAAAGCTAACACCGTGTACTAACTAAAGTTGGCACATGCATGCTTGAGGCATGCATTTGCCTCTWCCACTGCCTATATCCGATGCACCTCAKAAATGCCTCTGCTAATGCTGTTTTTCCCTCACCCAAGGTGCCTCTCTGTGCACAGAAYCCGAGGAAGGATCTGCAAAGTGCTGTGCTGGAACTGATGAYTGYRCCATGCTGAAGGAGAGCACRGACTGAGCAACACTAAACTAACAAGGTGGCTAAGAGGATCATGTCATAGGCAAATAAAAGCAAGGAGATCAAGACTTGATGTAGAAAAGAACCATCATCATCCTCTATTTGTTCCCTAAGAAAGGACTCCAGTACATYAATATAGATCACAAATAGAGCTGGTTGGAGAGGGCAGCCCTGGGCAGCCCTGATTGACCCCTAAGGTGGTCCTAATGAATTCTGAGAGGTCATKTATAGTGCAAAGATGATAAAGCATTGTCTCATATAGTCTCATGATGGTAGCCAAAAGAGTCTCTGAAATAGCAATGTTGCGGAGAGAGAGAGAGAGAGAGAGAGAGAGAGAGAGAGAGAGAGAGATTGATGTTCAGTGTGCATGGGTCTATGTGCACCATAGTTTCTATGACAAGTGAATAATCTAGGCTTTCAAACTTGGGTAACATTTCACAAGGTTTACAGTTGTCAATTTAGGGTGATCTTTGATGTTTCTATGACTTGTTTATTGATACATCTTTGTTACAACAAATTATCTAATATCTAGTTATGTTTGATTGGACTTTTTATCACATGTTTCTTTTGTTGCTGTCAAAAAATTATTGAAGTGGGTTTGCAATAACAATACATCCTCATTAACCAATATTAAAGGTAATTCCTTTATCATGTGAAGTGATTGAGGATATTTCTAAAGCATAGCCATCATAGCTTGGGGTTACGTTTGTCATGTAGTTGATTATTTCTCAATTTTCCCAAACAAGAGATTCAAACGAATATTGGCCAGAAATAACTACGCCAAGACAGGAACTATCATAATTGCGTATATTGGCCGACGACTAATAGGTTTCTATGGTAGAAAGTATGCTCATAGTAGTGATTAGTAGGTGTATGCCATATGGCATGGGTCAGTCATTTGTTTTCATACAAACATGGTATGATGGGCATGTGCAAGAACCATAATTGGTTTGTTTGAATATGCGAAAACATTGAATAATGTAGATTATAGTACTTTGTATTCTAGGAGCAATTTTTGAGCGATATAGAGTTTTTGCTGCACATGTTTTCTTAAGCTTGTGTGCCGATGAGGGAGAAGACCGTGTTACATGAATTCTTAGTATGTTCGTTATTTATTATAAAATGACATTTGTGCTGTTTAAGAAGATTTAATCTTAAAATAAAGTTGATAATTATCTTTTTCTTTCCAAAAGTAAAACCTCATGGGGAAACCCAAGGGGCTGCTTCCTCATATTCATGGATGGCATCCCTAGTAAACCCATTGGCATAGAATAGTGCCTAACTCAAGGAGATTTGAACTGGGCACCTGCTAGAACAGAACTAGCCGAATGCCCATCAATGGTGACAATGGTTGAGTTAACCCCTTGGGCTAAAGTTGATACTTATCTATATGATTGTCATGTACCTTATACTCACATCCTTCCTGTTAAATATAAAACTAGAACTCGCCTCCTGGTGCATGGAAAAAGGGTAGATGCACATTATTCGTTATAAGTATATAGAATTTAAATTTCCATAGGCTTAAAGAGTACTAAATTCAATTATCTTTGTAGACCTTGAATCAGTAGATGCTTGAATTCAATTTGTACTCTTTCTGATTTGAGAAAGAAAATAGTTTGTGGTAATGATTCACTACATGATCGTATTTGTTTTCTCATAAATTTATCCTTTATTGTTTATCACTCACAAATCATTTTGGTTTTGTGTTAATCAGTTTCTGTATTACTTTGTATTATAGGAGCAATTTTTGAGTGATATAGAGTTTTTGCTGCACATGTTTTCTTAAGCTTGTGTGCCGATGAGGGAGAAGAACGTGTTACATGAATTCTTAGTATGTTTGTTATTTATTATAAAATGACATTTGTGCTGTTTAAGAAGATTTAATCTTAAAATAAAGTTGATATTTATCTTTTCCTTTCCAAAAGGAAAACCTCACGGGGAAACCCAAGGGGTTGCTTCCTCATATTCATGGATGGCATCCCTAGTAAACCCATTGGCATAGACTAGTGCCTAACTCAAGGAGATTTGAACTGGGCACCTGCTAGAACAGAACTTGCCGAATGCCCATCAATGGTGACAACGGTTGAGTTAACCCCTTGGGATAAAGTTGATATTTATCTATATGATTGTCATGTACCTTATACTCACATCCTTCCTGTTAAATATAAAACTAGAACTCGCCTCCTGGTTCAAGGAAAAAGGGTAGATGCACATTCTTTGTTATGAGTATATAGAATTTAAATTTCCATAGGCTTAAAGAGTACTAAATTCAATGATCTTTTWAGACCTTGAATCAGTAGATGCTTGAATTCAATTYGTACTCTTTCTGATTTGAGAAAGAAAACAGTTTGTGGTAATGATTCACTACATGATCGTATTTGTTTTCTCATAAATTTATCACTTGCAAATCATTTTGGTTTTGTGTTAATCAGTTTCTGCATTACTAAATCCTTTATTGAAAATTTCATTTCACTTTTAAATGGCTATAATCCTTTATTTATCACTTTTCTACCTTGTTATATTTGTAGTCTGTGAAGGCCTTGATTATCAATATATTCTCCATGTGCAAATTCTATTTCATTTTTAATGCAATGAAGGTTTCTCTTTTCATAYCTTGAATTTGGATCATGCTTTTATTTTTAGGAATGCTYATATTCTATTGCCTGTTGAATATTGAGCTTATGTGCAAAGGAGGAAAGCATAACTAATAGAAGTTTGGATCTATGTAGGTTATGTATGACGCATTTGGTGTTCGATTGCATGCTGGTCGCCAAGCAGAGGTATATTTTATCTATAGTTTTTTTTGGGAAGAATCCGTGCACTATTATAATGATTTATTTATTATAATTGGCCATGCATTGCAGCTTGTTGTCTAGATCAAAGTTTTAATCCTTTTTAGTTTCGCTCATATCTTCCCTTGAATTTTTTTGTCATGAATTTATCTACTTGGTTAAGATGATTCTTTATAATAATTGAAAATGTTTTTATTTGCAATGTTTTCTTAAGCATTTCCATGGAATTGGAAATAATTATGGTTCCCATTTTTCCATCTAAAGGATTAGAAAGTTAGTCAAATGAACAAGGAATCAATAAGTTTCTTCTTTTAAATTTATATTGAAAACAGCTTTCTTATCATCTAAAAAAATTCAATAAGTACGCAGGTATGTATAAAAATTAAAAACTCTTGTCAATGGCAAGCCATTAACTATCATAGGCTATGGCAGGCGTGACAATAAATTCCAAAATTGCATGCACTAAGATAAATAATGGCAAAATGATGCCATAACTCCACAAGGAATTCTGCTCACAAATATCATTTAAAATGGTTACAAAATTTATCAGTCATCTAACCACAGTAATTGCCAACAAAGTAAATAGATAGACATTAAATATTTCAAAGAGCAACAACACCTCAATCGCTGGAAATTGCCCATGTGTTTGTTGGTTAGCGTTCTTGACATTGTTCATCGCAGCCATCCTAACCATCCTTCTTGGGCACATCAAATAGCATTGTTTCCCAACTGTCTAACTCTAGTTAGGTTGTCTCAATACCGTGATAAGAGAATTCATGATCACATATTTGTCAAAGCAAGAAAATGACTGTTGTCATGACCTTGCAGTTTTGTAGAAACCCTAAATGTAACTAAATGGTTATCAGGCCATGTTAAAGACTAGGCCACTAGGAAAGGAAGATGTTCCATTCTTATTGTATTGTTTATTGTTCCATAGTTGAGCAAAGTATTTGGGAGTGGGATATTGAAGCAGAACAGAGGGAGTAGAAGATCTTGTAGCAGCCATGTTGGCCACAGTGTCCATGGCAACTCCATATAGAGTGCCCCTTTCTTTGTATTTGCATTTCATAATTGAGAAGAAAAGAGCAAAGCATAGGCCTCACCTTCTAGTTGGGATTTTTCCATATTGAGTTTTCTCAAGATAAATCTTGTGTTCATTATGTGGATGGTGTGTTATTTGCTTAGCTTCTTTCATTGAAGTGTCAGTTTATTCTAGTATTTCATGCATTAAACTAGTAACATTAAATTTGAATCTATTGTAAAAAACTGGATAATAAGGGATTTCAAAACATTGTAAGATTTTTTATGACAAATCATGGAATATCCACGACAGTTTATAGATCATATTGGTTAAGAGCAACTTTCTTTGGGGTTTTGTGGGAAGTTGTAGGATCTAGGAAGTGGCGTAAGAAAGGAGTCTTAAAACCCTAGCCATGGCAGATGAGTATAGCAATAGCAATCCACAAGCACAAGGTAGTAACATCTGTTGCAACATGGCTATCCTCATGGCAACTCTAGAGAACAAGTTTGGACCTTCTAGGAAGTTTGGTAGCTCTAAATCAAAAGCTGGATCAGATAGGAAATCTGGAGATAACAAAGATCGATAAAAGGAGTAAGAAAAAGAGCTAGAGAAATACAGACCAAGTTCCAGTGCCACCACTTCTTCACAATCTCTTTTTAAAGTGGAATCGAAAGTGGACATCAAACCCTACCAAGGTGAGATTGATGTTGTTAAATTAATCAATGGTTGCAATAGTTAGAAGTTTATTTTAGTGTTCATAACATAGGAGAAGAGCAAAAGATTTCATTTGTCCGATTAAAGTTAAAGGCCCATGCCAAAATTTGGTGGGAAAGTCACATGGAGATGTTTAGGCTGGAGGGTGATCCCCCAATAACTAAGTGGGAGATGTTTAATACCCTGATTAAGTCCCAGTTTTACACTATTGGGTACAAAGAGGTCCAATGGATCCATTGGCATTACTTGTAGCAGAAGCAAAGGTAGAGTTTGCAAGAGTATGCCACCGATATCAAAAAATGGCCTTGTGTTCGATGTATCTCCCAATAACCTGGATGTTCTCCTCAAGTATCTAGGTGGTGTACATAGTGATTTATGAGGGCAAGTGATGCTCTTTAAACCTATGATGGTTGATAAGGCCTGTGTACAAGCACAATATCTAGAGAATATGGGTAAGAATAAAGAACAACCAAGTGGTTCCAAGCAGAAACACCACCAAGATGATTTTAAGGAGGGAAAGAAGAAGTGGAAAGGAAAGGACAAGAAGACAACAACCATTACACATCAATGCAAGGATCCAAACAATCATTGTAACCATTGTAATATCGATAGTCACATTGAAGATAAGTGTTGGAAGCTACATCTAGAGATGAAACCAAAAAATCGCAAGAAGGATGCTAAGAAGAAGAACATGCGAGTTGTGGATTTAGCCAACCAGGTAGAGAGTAACTCATATGTAGATGAAAATATTGTTTGCACTACAATGCAGAAAGAGGTGAATCCAAGTAGCCTCCATCTCAAGGAAGAGAAGGAGATGATTAAACTCTTCTATATTAAGATCTAGGTCAAGAAGACAATGGTGGATGCTCTATTTGATTCTGGTTCATAGGCCAACCTTACAATAGAAGATCTGGTTAGCAAGCTTTGATTGAAAGTGCATGACTATCGTCACCCATATCCATTGGGTGGGTAAATAAGGATGTGCAGAGCTCAAGGTCACTAATCAATGTAAGATCAAATTTGCTATAAGTGGAAGCTAAATTGATGAAGTGGAGGTAGATGTAGTACCACTCAACGTAGTTTGACTTGGCCAAGACTCGTGAGTCTTGTTGAGTCTTAGTTGGAATGAGTACTTGCATCATACTTGGCCATGAACTTGCCACTTGCCAAGAGTCGGTCGAGACTCGCTAGACTCACTCAAACTATATTTTGAGTTTATTTTTTTGTATTTGCTGAGTCCCAAGTAGTCGAGTCTTTGTTGAGTTCGAGTGTGACAACTTTGGTACGACTTGATGTGTGCAGTATAAGGTTTGGAATCCCCCACATGTACATGACAGATGCACTCTTCATGAGGAGAGTAGCCTAGGATTGCCAGATGAAGGACGTGAAGTCCATAATCAATGCACATAAAGGTAAATCCAACATCTCTCTATTAAGTGCTATTTAGGGCAAGAAATTGCTCAGTTATAGTAGGAAGTTTGTATTACTCTTCTTAAGAGAGATTTGACCAAGAGATGTATCGGTAAAAGTGAAGGCATCATAGAGTGATGTACTAAAGAGAAGAAACATCAGTTGGAGGAGCTTTTGTAGGCATACAAAGAAGTGTTCCAGGAGCCTAAGGGGTTACTCCCCATTGCCAAATATTGGGATGTACAAACAATCCATCTTGGAAGCAGATGAAGTGAATCAATAGTTGTAGCAACTATTGGAGTAGGGAGTAATTCGATCAAGCACCTCACCTTGTCGGTCACCTATATCATAGTACCCAAGAAGGATGGGACTTGGAGAATGTGTATTGACCATAGAGCTTTGCATAAGATCATCCTCAAGAATCGATACCCTCTCCCCATGATTAATGACTTGCTAGATCAGTTGTACTTGTAACATGCTAAGTACTTCATCTAGTTGAATCTCAAATCGAGATACCACCAGTTATGAGTTAAGGAAGAAGACACCTGGGAGACCACCTTCAAGACAAGACAAGGTCTATATGAATGGTTGGTAATGTCTTTTGGTTTGTGTAATGCACTAGCTACATTTATGCATTTGATAATGATGTATTGCATCCCTTTCTAGATTCATTTGTAATAGTGTACTTAGATGATGTATTGGTTTATAGATCTACTTGGGAAGATCATATCTCACATCTCATGCAGGTGTTAGAGACCCTTAAAAAGCATCAACTACTTACAAAACCTTAAGAAGTGTGAATTTGTTCAACAATCATTGGTGTATTTGGGGTATGTGATTGGTTGAGGGGAACTCAAGATAGATCTTGCGAAGATGGAGGCCATCCTTGGGTGGCCTATTCCTATTAATGTCTCTGAGTTTAGGAGCCTTGTTGGGGTAGTACAATACCTGTAAAAGTTTATAGAATCCTTTCTAGTTTTTGCTGTACCACTCCATGCCATGACAACCAACTACATGAGTTTCTAGTGGGGAAATAATCAACGTAAAGATTTTGATGAGCTAAAACGAAAGACGGTCAAGCATCAGTTCTTGCATTGCCCAATTTTCAGAAGCCTTTCAAAGTGGAGCTAGATGTAAGTGGATATGCTATGGGAGCTGTTTTCATGCAAGGAGATAAGTCAATATGCTATCATTATGAAATGTTTCACGGTGGAGTCTTGGACTACCCTACATATGATAAGGAACTCTATGCTTTGGTTCAAGTTGTTAAGAAGTGGAAGCAATGTTTCATGGGCAAGGATCAATAGCCATCACAGTACTTGAAGGCCCAATGTAAGCTTTAACAAACTAGGCACTACAAGCGGATGAGGCTTTTATAGCAATTTCATGTAATTATCAAATATAAGAAGGGAAACACTAATAAGTTGTCAGACATGCTTTCAAGGCCACCCACATCCAAGGATGCAACTTTTGGAACTCTTATGCACATGGAGCCTTTCACCCATGATGCATACAAAGAGGCATACATAAAAGATGAGGACTTTAAAGAGGTGTTTTAGTAGCTACAGGGCCAATTTCATGTAGAAGAAGGTGACAATAAGGTTTACTATCATCTATAGGACGGGTTACTCTACAAGCTAGACAAGCTTTGTGTTCCTAATGTTGATGTTTTGGGCAACATTGGGCAAACATTCTCCTCAGATTGACCATGTGACTTGGCTAAGGAGAATGGCCCAGGCATAGTCTTTGTCAGACCTTGTCAAGTCACATGATTAAGGATAAAGACTATGCCTGGGCCATTCTCCTTAGCCAAGTCATATGGTACTTTCAGGGAGAGCAAGAGACCTAAAAGGTTCTCAAGTTATATGGCATTGATGAGCCACATCATTGATTCATAACCTTCTAGTTATGAGGAAGCAGCTGGCCAATAGGTCTGGAAAGATGCCATGAGGTCGTTCCGAGACTAGAAGGGAAGTCAGTAGTAACTTCCAAGTGGATTTATAATATCAAGCATGCAACAAATGGCAGCATCAAAAAGTACAAAGCCAGGTTTGTGGCAAGATGATTCTCCCAAAAAGAGGGAGTGGATTATGAAGAGACATTTGCTCCAGTCGCCAAGTACACTTCCATCAAGACCATTATTTATCTTGCTTAAGTTATGGGTTGGAAATTACATCAGATGGATGTAAAGATCGCGTTCCTCAATGGTGTGATTGAGGAAGATGTGTACATAGAAATCTCAAGGTTTTGTGATACATGGGAAGGAATCCCATGTCTGCAGATTAAAGAAGGCGTTGTATGGACTCAAGCAGGCAACCAGAGCATGGTACTCCTGGATTGAAGGATACTTGATGAGCTTGGGGTTCACCAAGAGTGATGCAGATCCCGACCTTTACTACAAGGTTGTTGATGGCGATCCCTTGATCTTGGTGCTATATTTTGATGATATGTTCCTCATGGGAGCATAATGGCTCATTATCAGGTGTAAGAGGAAGTTGGCCTCAAAATTCGAGATGAAGCATCTTGGCTTGATGCACTATTTCTTGGGATTGGAGGTATGGCAGAAACCAGGCGAGATTTTCCTTGGACAAGGAAAATATACTTTGAGATTTTGTGCAGATTTGGTATGATGGACTGCAAGTCCATGGCTACACCTATGGAGACAAATCTGAAGAAGTTGAGTGATTCTACTTAAGATTCAAATGGTGGATCTCACTATGTACATGCAATTGATTGGATCCTTGATGTACCTGGTTAACACTAGGCCGGATATTTGCTTTGCAGTAAACACCTTAAGCTAGTTTATGGTAGATCCGAGACACTACCATTAGGTTGCAGCAAAGCATGTGCTGAGGTACCTGCATGGTACAATTGGATATGGTCCCAGATATGTCTCAGGTGGTGAAGTGAAGCTGCAGGGATATACAGATTCTGATTGGGCAGGGAGTGTATTGGACAAAAAGAGCACCTTGGGGTGCTGCTTTAGCTTAGGATCAACTATGATATCCTGGATTAGCAGGAAGCAGACTTCTGTAGCACTTAGTACAACAAAAGCAGAGTATATCGTAGCCAGTGTCGCAAGTTGTGAAGTAGTATGGCTTCGAAAACTACCTGCAGGACTATTTGATTAGCAGTTAGAGACGACCTTGATACATTGTGATAACCAAAGCTATGTCAAGCTTTAAAAAAATCTAGTATTTCATGACAGGTCAAAGCATATTGAGATCAAATACCACTTCATCCGAGACATGGTAAAGAAGGGAGCAATGAAGCTTCAGTACATATCCACAGATGAGCAGATTGCAAACATTCTCACCAAACCTCTGTCAAAGGCGAAGCTCGAATACTTCAGGGACAAGCTTGGCGTGATGCAGAATGTCTCCCTTGCTGATAGGGAGTGTTGATGTTTTGGGCAGCATCGGGTAGACATTCTCCTCAGATTGGTCATGTGACTTGGCTAAGGAGAATGGCCCAGGCATAGTCTTTATCCTTGATCATGTGACTTGATAAGGATCGACAAAGACTCTAGGCACATATGCATCGGGAAGACATTATCCTTAGATGACCATTTGACTTGGCTAAGGAGAATGGCCTAGGGTGTTGATGTTCTCCATGTATTAGCATCAGGAAGACATTCTCCTCAGGGCGTTGATGTTCTCCATGTATTAGCATCAGGCAGACATTCTCCTCAGATGGCCATATGACTTGGATAAGGAGAATGGCCCAGGTGTAGTATCTATGCTTGATCATGTGACTTGAAAAGGACCGGCAGAGACTCGAGGTGCTATGTGGGAAATGAACACATCAACTAGGTGCATGCCAGAGAAGATTACATCAACTAGGCTCAAGGACAACCTTTCTAGAAAAGAAGAAGTGTCAAGAAGACAAGACGATGCCCATCTGACCTTTAAAGAAGCCCTAGGAAGCAATTGAAGACCCAAGAAGAGAAGTCGGCCTCCACAAGTAAAAGACAGAAAATGATAAAGTAAAATTGAAGACCCAGGAAGAGAAGTCGACCCCACATGAAAAAAGACAGGTGACTTGAAAAATATAAATAAAGGTTCATTTCAGTTCATTTGACACACTCACTCATTCATCTCTTACTCAAGAAAGAAGTCGCAAGTTTCAACGAGGTCTTATCTGGGGTAAAATTTGCTGCAACTTGAAGTTCTTGGTATTCTATCTTTGGCGCTACCTATTGGGAGTTGCACTGGGCTTGGGAGGCGACTCTTTGATATCTCTTGGTCTATTTTGATGGTGATAAACTTGTAAACTCTTGAATTGATTCTTCTATAAGAAAGGTTGTTGGGTTTTCTCCCAAGGTTGGGTTTCTCAGGATAAATTCTTGTGTTCTTGTGTCTATGTGCATGGTTAATATTTCTAGATCTTGTTATTTCCGTTGCATTGTAATAGTTGAGATTTTCAATGCATAGTTATTGATAACTGTGGCATGAAAGGAAATTTTGCATTGAATTATAAAACAATAACTATCAGATCTGAGAATCAAAAAATTCAACACCTAAAGGTGGAAGATTGCAGCTTATCAGAGAGGCTCGCGCCTCCAAAGTTGCAGGGCATTTTGGTGTTGGGAAGACAATTACCAACTTATAGAGGTACGTGTATTGGCCTAGAATGCAAGAAGATGTAGCTCGGTTTATTAGAGGATCCATACTTTGTTGTACTAGCAAGCCTACTAACAAAAAACAAGGTTTATACCATCCCTTACATGTACCTACTAGACTATGGGAGAGCATCTCCATGGATATCATGGGTGGTTTGCCAAGAGCCAAGAAGGGACATGGCTATCTGTTTGTGGTAATTGACAGTTTTAGCAAGATGTGTATTCTTATGCATTGTAAAAAGACCATCAAGGGACAAGATGCAACAAACATGTTCTTTGAAAAGGTTTTGGTGCACTTTGGGATACCAAGGAGCATCATCTTAGATAGAGACACTAGATTTCTCAATGCCTTTTGGACTACACTTTGGGAGAAGATGGACACCAAGTTGAAGAGATCTACAACTTTCCAATCCATAGAGAGATGGGCAGAAAGAAGTAGTGAACAAGACATTGGTTCATCTTTTGAGCTATTATAGTCAGAAGCATACAAGGACCCGAGAAGAAAATTTGATTTATATTCAACACTTTTATAATAGTGTAGTGCACACTTCTACCAACAAGTTCCATTCCGAAACTTGTTTTGGGTATTTGGCATCTTTGCCCTTAGATGTTGTATACAGACAACAAGGAGTCAGGGAAGACACCATGGGAGAAGCATCGAAGGTCAAAAAATTCATTGATAAGATTAATCTAATATTTCATGCATTAATCTAGTAAGATTAAATCTGAATCTGAAGTAAAACACTGCATAATCAGGGATTTTCAGAATATTGTAGGATCTGTTGTGATGAATTGGTCCAATGGAATATCCACAATATTTTATATATCCTCTATGGAAAAATAATGGGCTTCTTAATTGATTAATTACCATTCAAGATAGAAATCAATAACCTAGGTAAAGCCATCTCCTAAAACTTTGTCTAGTTGTTGGGGGTTAATCTTTTGGAATTACAGAAGTCGGAGATCATTTTTCAAAGGTCTCTATTATTTGGGTAGACCCAAAGAAATGTACTGAAGTTTCCTTCCTTTTACATATAGGACAACATAGGGGGTGTTGATGCTGAGAAGCAGTCCTTGATGAATTAGAGATCAAGCAAGAAAAAAGCTTTCCTAGGCTTGATTGTTGCTTTCCAAACCCTGTCCTGTCTAAGCAACCAGTTGATAAACTTGAAGGTTCATTTTTTGTTCAACTTCTCCTCACTTGGATTCATCTTAGCAATCCACCTATATATACTAGAAGGATAAAATTTTGAGAAGGGGTTAAATTAGTTCCAAGCCCCTCTTCCAAAATAACTCAACTTGATATACTAGGGGATGCCCAAAACGGTTTGTCATCTCAAGCTAGAAGTGGAGTCCATTGCTACTAAATGATATTGAAGGTAATACTAGTTCTTAGATGATTCCCACTCCGTTTTAGGAAAGGGTTGCACAATTCCCATGTGTTCAATAGAGTTTTTACCTTGAGTTGCTTGGTTAGTATTCTCACAGTGATGACACAGCAGTAACAACAGCAGATCCAGATATCTGTGCAGCAGATAGATCATCATGAAGAGGGCGCAGTGTTAGTCTTCTTTGAGAAAAGCGCCCAGTTATGTAGGAGAGGGCATATGCATGCACTAGCATCATCCTCTTCCAGAATTAGAATGCTGGAAGATTTAAAAGTCTAAGTTTAGACTTTGCTTTTGTTATTTTCAGAAATTCGACTTTCCAGATTTGGCAGTTTGCTTTTTCAGATTTAGTTAGGTGCCAGCTTAAGCTACAGTTCTGTTTTCAGCTAAAGTGCATAAGTTAGAAAACTTCTAGTTTTAGGGAGGGCACACTTCCCTAGACAGAATTAGATTAGGTTTTTTTTTTCTAATTTAGGTGCCCACTGCCCACAGAGGTGGTCTATTTTGTATTTTCACCTAGCCTTCTTCATCTAGAAACGAAAGGGTTTGACTGTGAGTGACCTATTTATTCAAGTTTTGAGCTATTGTTGTACTGTTTTCTTTTCTGAGTTAATGGGAAACAGTGATGTGCTTTTGAGTGCTGCAGATTCTGCTGTTTTCTGTTTGTATTTTCAGTTTATGTGTTTGTAGATCTAGCATATAAACGAGCAGCTTTGTGAGTTCTTTAGCTTATCACTTTCTAGGGTCTTAGGTTGCAGGTCTGCTTACCATGTACCAAACTTAATGCAATATACACAAACATAGTGCCAATAAATTTTAACTGGCACTAGGGTAGTTAGAAGATGATGCAACTTAAAGCACTTCTGTCTAGGCTTACCATTGTGGGAACCCTTTGAATGTTCGCTTGGATGGGCAACTTCCAATTTTCTTTACCTTTTGTGGCCTGGGTAATCCACATTGTAAAGTGCAACGCCTTGCTATCTTATGTCAGTAATCCGAAGGCCTCCAAGATGATTTGGAGTAACCACAAATTTCTCATTTGATTCAGTGTAACACGTCTTTGTCTTTGTCTTTCATATTTGCCTGAAGAAAGGTTCTAAGAAATCAGATAAGCTCATAGTAGGCCCGTTTGGAGGGCATTTGAAAAGTCATAGATCAATGTAACTTGGGTTCTTTTTCAAAAAATGCATTAAAGAAGAGCAAAGAATACATTAAAGAAAAGCAGTCTGTTTTTTTGTGTTAATAATCCTGATTCTTTATATTGCCATTAAAGAGTTAAACAAAAATCTTGCTGCCAGCCTGCCACTGGGGAAACCAGACTAGCAACAGTGCATCAAATTGTCCGAGGGTTTATGAAATATATGTCTCTTAAAACTAAAAGTCTGAATACGTCTGTATCTAAGACTATCTGCATTATAAAAATCTAGCCTTTGCATTTTCCTAGCTTGACATCCATGAGGTGGGTTTGGAGAACCCTGACCTCCAATATGAAATAGTATGCTAAGAATACTAATTAACATGAAAAAACTAAGAAGAGGGTTGGCCCTCAGCCTCAGGCACCTGAAGATTTTCTGAGGTCCTAACAGGCTGCCAACTAGGTCTGATTTGACCTCAAGTTGGCTCTAAGTTTCTGCTGTGACAACTGTCTTTGCTGCTGTTTTATAACAGCAAACTGTTTAGGAACTTTACTGCTGTTCTGTTACGGTTACATAGCCTTTTAAGGTGCTCTAGCATGTAGTTTTAGTGACCAATAGGTTAGCACATGCATACCATAAATATGTAACATACCTCTTAGATCTTTACAACTGAAATCATGCTGTTCTAAACTCTAGCATACATGAAAATGAACACAGGTATTTTTGGTCAACATGACCCTGGATAAACCCCCTCGGGGGAAAACCAGTTTGGAATATAAGTCTATATATGTGATGTAAAATATGTGAGATACAACAAGTACATGGAACAAAAGAACCTGATACAGTGGCAGCCCCTCTCAAGCTGCTATACAAGTTCTAGAAGGCAGATGTGCCCAAGCATGGTGCGCCCTTCACCCTTGTTGCTCAATTCCACTGAAAGCTTGCTCCCTTGCTGCTTGAAGCTCTGATGAAGAAACCCCTCCACACAAGTCTGACCTTGTGTGTTACCTCTCCAACAAAACCCTCCTCAAAGCAATCTGAAAAGTGCAAGTCCTCCTTGCTATCAATGTGTCCTCCTCGCACCCTCCTCCAAGCAAACATCCACACAATAAAACAATCGAAGCCAAAGCCTCCTAGAGCCCTCCATGGAAGGAGGCGCCCTTGAAACCCTCATCCTTTGCTTCCATCCTCGTCTCCATAGCTCAACTCTTCCTCTCCAAGTGAACAATAGAGTGAATTGGCCTCTCTTTGTCGTATGCACCCTTGTTATAGAATTCATAAGGAAACCTAAAGATGGATGGATGAGATCATCCCATCCCATTTCTAATCAAAGGTTGAGATCTTCCAAAAAGAATCTCAACTCAAAACCCACTTTGGGTTTAGTTTCAATAATTCTCTTTATGTCCCTCAATTCACCCACAAAGTGAATTAATAGTCACTTTTCACTTAAGTGACAAATTTCACCCTTTTGACTTAAGAAAATGTCAAAGTGAAATTAGACATAAAGTATAAGGCACAATGGGTCAAATATTTTCCTCTTGTGGTTAGAGACCCATAACCACTAGGGGACCACTTCCCTCGGTACACAAATCTCAACAACACCTAGGGTTGAGGCAAATCCACTGTTGAAAGTGTTGTAGTTACTTCACACACACCTAGGATTTCTTTTTCCTAAGGTTTTTCCTTGTTTATTAGTCATTATTAGTCATTATCCTGTCTCCTATATTTTAGGAGAGAATATTCCACCCGGAGAATATTTTTTTCAGTTGAGACTTCAGTTTGACTAGTTGAGTTGAATCTAGATGCTGCATTGGTTTTATCACCATGCAACATTGGGATCATCACCATGCTAATGCACATTAGCCTTCGTTTCATCACAAGACTTGCGCATTACCCTTGATTCCTTGATCTACTCCTCACTACACTCTGTTTCAGTCAGTTAACTGAAGACTGGTTGACTAGTTAACTCAGCTAGGTGGCAGTTCACTCCCGTAACTGCTTGAGAGAATAGACTAGGTGGCAGTTCACTCCCGTAATTGCTGGTGTGTGTCCAGATCACTATAGACCACCACTATGGCGCATTGGTTCTCCTCCAGTGCACATTGATTGAGTTATACAGAGTATATCATGTGTAAATTATTCATTATTCATTACGGTTAATGAGAATTCTTCCATTCTTTCTCTCTTGTTTCTTCTTTCTCAATTTCTCTCTGCAAATGTGTGTGGTATTTTCTAGCTAGATCTATTCTGTGCAGGTTCAACACATTTACATGGTATCAGAGCCGACGGACTGTTAAGGAAAATCTACACCAAATTTTTTTGCAGGTACAAAAGATTGAAGACAACGGAAAGATGGATTTCCCAAAAGAATTCATTCTTACACCTTACAACTACTTTGCATGGAAGGAGAGAATAATGATTCATCTCTGAACCAGAGGATTATACAGGTTAACCTTGAATACAGATACAAAACCGACATCAGCCATAGAAAAATCCAATTATTTAGATCGAATAGATGAAGCATTCAAAACAATTTGCAGTCTTATTTCTTCTGATCTCCTTTTTCATATATCTTTCTGTAAGACTCCCAATGAAGCCTGGACCACCTTGGAAGGGCTCTTTGGAAAACAAGATGAGATGAGGGGACACATGCTGGAGGTGGAATTGCTCACATTGGATCCAAAAAGCTTTAGCAATATCCAAGATTTCTTTACAAAATTCAAGATTACTGTCGTAACTCAAAGCTTGCGGGGTTGATAAATCTAAGGAGGAAAAACAAATGGTTCTCACCATTCTCTCCAAACTTGGTCCTGAATTCTTTGTGTTCGTATCAACATTCCATTCAGTCAAATTCGCCTCTGGAGCCACCTGGAATATGCCTTCTCTTGAGGACGTTATCGAATCCCTGACAAAAGAGCAAACCAAGCTCATCAACCTGGGAAAAATCAAAGGCCCAAAGGCGCATGCACTTACTGTGCAAGATGGCAACCATCAATATCAGAAATCTAAAGATAAAGACAAAAGGAAAGCTCATGCACATTCGAAGAAGGAAGGGTCCACAAAACCCTTCACCGATGCCTCCGGATCCAAAGGGGGAAAGGGAAGAAAAGGGGAGAAATGCTCATACTTCCATAAAGGATTCCATCCAAAATCTGCATGCATGCAGAAACAAATAGATCTAATGACTCAAATACTTTAGCAAAATAACCTTGGAGATCGCATCCTCGAGGGTGTCAAGAAGAAGTCAAAAGATCAGAATCCCAAGAAAGGCAATTCTAGCCATGCCTTGATTGCCATCAACTCCTCTCTCGATGCTTGGGTCGTAGATTCAGGAGCATCACATCACATGGCTGCCACAAAAGAAGTCTATTCATTGGATTCATGCAAAGGTCCTCCTATTCTGATGGGTGACAACTCTCCAGTCGAAGTCACTGGCAAAGGAAGGATTGAACTCACCAACAGAAGCTTCGAGAATGTGCTGCACGTTCCCAAACTTTTCGTCAACCTTCTCTCAGTGTATCAGATGACGAATTCTGGCACCGGAAAGAAAGTCATATTCACACCAAATGTAGTGGACATCTATGACATGCAAACCAACTCGAAGGTTATAATCGGTGAGGTGAATCATCAATCTAGATTGTATACATTTTCTAAATTTATTGAACCAGATTCTGCTTTACTGCTTACCCATGCTGATGAAAGTAGTAGGATATGGCACAAAAGGTTTGGACATTTGAATTTCAGATATATGCAACAACTTAGCAAGCAAAGATTGGTTGATGGTCTACCAAACATCCATTTCTCCAAGGGAGTATGTGAGGGATGTGTTCTTGGAAAACACCCTCAAGAGAAATTCGACAAAGGAAAGTCTCAGAGAGCTTCCGCGCCTTTAGATCTGATCCATAGTGACCTCATGGGTCCTTTTCCACATCCATCTATCAGTAAAGGGAGGTTTGTTCTCATTTTTGTTGATGATTTCTCACGTTTTACATGGATTTACTTTCTTAGGCAAAAATCCGAGGTCTTTCAACACCTCAAAGATTTCAAAGCCCTGGTTGAGACACAGTCAAGAAAGAAAATCAGAGTCCTCCGAACTGATAAGGGGGGAGAGTATGTCAATCATGAGATCCATAATCTTTGTCATGAGGCAGGGATTCAGTTGCAACACATAGTTCCCTATACTCTGCAACAAAATGGAGTTGCTGAGCGGAAAAACAGATCTCTAAAAGAGATGGCATCTTGCATGGTACATGCAACGTCATTACCACAAAGACTATGGGCTGAAGCACTTAATTGTGAAACATACATCCAAACAGATCTCCCCATAGATCTGTCAAGGATAAGACCCCCTACGAGATTTGGAGCGGCCTCAAACCGTAAGTGACCCACTATCGTATTTTCGGTTCACGTGCATGGGCCCGTATTACCTTTGAAAAGAGGAAGGCACTTGATCCACAGAGCACCGAGTGTATTTTTGTTGGATACCTCGACGGTGTGAAGGGATACAGACTTATTGATCTTTCCTCGGACCGACTCATCATTGAGTGAAGTGTCCAATTCGAGGAAAGTGTCTCGCATGTACCTCAACAGCCGCATGCAGACACCTTCATTCTTCCACCTGTTCGTGATGATGAGCATGCACATGCCGACTCTTCTTCAGACGAGAGTTCTGATTTAGAGGACTCAAATGAGTCAGATGTGGAGTTAGAGCATCCAAGTGCAGATGCAGAGCCAGAGCAGAGGCCCAAGTGGGCACAAACTACTCTTCAGGATGCAGGGGATCTTGTTGGTTATCTAGCCAATACTAGGAGGACTCGATCTGATTTTGAGGAGCCTCCTATTGCACTCACTACCATTGAACCATTGCCCTCTAGGCGTCTTTTCTTGGTTCAGTCTTCAGATCCACAGTCTTATGGCGAGGCTGTTGGAAATCCCTTTTGGGAATTCGCCATGCAGGAGGAGTACAACTCCCTCCTCGAGAACCAGACTTGGGATCTGGTTCCCCTTCCTTTTGAAAGAAAACTTGTCTGATGCTGATGGGTCTACAGGACCAAGAGCGTAGTGGATGGACAGATTAGTAGATACAAAGCCAGGCTTGTTGCCAAAGGCTTTCAACATGTGCATTGTATTGACCATGATGAGCCCTTCGCTCCTGTAGCGAAGATGGATTCCATACGATTGGCACTTGCCATTGCGGCAACCAAGGGATGGGAAGTCCATCAGATGGACGTGAAGAATGCATTTCTTCACAGTGATCTCTTTGAGGAAATCTATATGGAGCAGCCCCAAGGATTTATGCAGGACTCATCTTTGGTATGTCGACTGAAGAAGTCCCTTTATGGCCTCAAGTAGGCCTCGAGGGCATGGTATGACAAGATGGACTCCTACCTGTTGTCATAGAACTTTGTACGTTGTAAATCAGACTCAAATGTCTACATGCTCAGGACAACTGATTCACTTCTACTCTTAGTTCTATATGTTGATGATTTGCTGATCACCGGTTGCTCGACTTTAGCGATTGCTGCAATCAAGAGGATTCTACATGACAGGTTTTTGATGACGGACATGGGTCTGCTACACTTCTTCCTTGGACTCGAGATCAGTCAGGATGCATCAGGCATCAAATTGTCTCAGGCCAAGTATGCACGAGATCTCCTTGAGAGATTTCACATGACAGACTACAAGTCTGCTTCGACTCCTTTCGTATTAGGAGTCAAACTTGAGGATGGCGGGGACACTCCACTGGTTGACAATACACTGTATAGACAGCTAGTGGGGAGCTTGTTGTATCTCACACACTCCAGACCAGACCTCTCCTATGCAGTTGGCGCAGTTTCCAGATTCATGCAGGAGTCGCATGAGCTACATTGGAAGGTTGCAAAGCGTATCCTTTGATACGTACAAGGCACCATCACCTTTGGGATTCATTATGCAACAGACTCTACATTAGATCTCATCGAGTTTACTGATTTTGACTGGGCTGGCGATAACACTGATCTCAAGTCCACATCTGGTTACTCACTCAGTCTTGGTTACGGGCCTATTTGTTGGTTGAGCAAGAAGGAAGCTGCCATTGCTCTATCTTCAGTCGAGGCAGGGTACAGAGGGATAGTTAACATAACCATTCATGCTATGTGGCTACAACATTTTCTCACCGAGTTGGGAATTCAATTTCATCAGCTGATCGTCATCTGGTGTGACAATTAGAGCACTCTGAAGTTCTGCAGAGATCCAGTTCAGAGGCAGCGGATGAAGCACATAGAGATCCACATGCACTACATCCGAGACTTAGGACATGAGGGGATCATCGACCTACAATTCTGTCCTTCAGTAGAACAGACGACAGACATCTTCACCAAGACCTTCACTGAGCAGAAGTTCCATTCTCTGCGAAGTCGTCTTGGAGTGAAGGACACAGTTGCCTAGCAATTGTTAGTTCTTCTTTTTACATACATCGTACCTTGAGGGGGGGTTTTTCCCATGAGGTTTTCCCTCTTTCCTCACTTTATTTTTAGTGTATCTTTTGTATTTGGGTAACCTAACATGGTCTCGTTGCCGGGACCTATTCTTTATTTTTACCATAGTGATGTTCAGGGGGGGTGTTGGAGTTACTTCATACACACCTAGGATTTATTTTTCCTAAGGTTTTTCCTTGTTTATTAGTCATTATTAGTCATTATCCAGTCTCCTATATTTTAGGAGAGAATATTCCACCTGGAGAATATTCTCTTCAGTTGACACTTCAGTTTGACTAGTTGAGTTGAGTCTAGATGCTGCATTGGTTTTGTCACCATGCAACATTGGGATAATCACCATGCTAATGTGCATTAGTCTTGGTTTCATCACCAGACTGGCGCATTACCCTTGATTCCTTGATCTACTCCTCACTACACTTTGTTTCAGTCAGTTAACTGAAGACTGGTTGACTAGTTAACTCAGCTAGGTGGCAGTTCACTCCCGTAACTGCCTGAGAGACTAGACTAGGTGGCAGTTCACTCCCGTAACTGCTGGTGTGTGTCCAGATCACTATAAACCACCACTATGGTGCATTGGTTCTCCTCCAATGCGCATTGATTGAGTTATACAGAGTATATCATGTGTAAATTATTCATTATTCATTACGGTTAATGAGAATTCTTCCATTCTTTCTCTCTTGCTTCTTCTTTCTCAATTTCTCTCTGCAAATGTTTGTGGTATTTTCTAGCTAGATCTATTTTGTGCAGGTTCAACACATTTACAGAGAGATCCATTCCAGCCAAATTGTGTGCCAGCAGGTTCATTTTGTGGTCGAGCAACCGAAGCTGAACTTGTATCTCATCGAGTTGAAGGATGACCTCCTGTTTCTCATCATTGCAGTTGACAAGGGCACAACCCAACAAAAATTTCAAGTGCCAGTAAATCTCTATAGTCTTTAAGTACTGGGAAACTCGAGAACGAGTATTACCAGTATCCGGGATCCATGAACTAACGTCATCAAGAATCTCCTCATCTGTTACAAAGTGTCTAAGAACTCGGACATTGGCTTCGACAAGGTCAATCTCAACACAAATGTGTGGTGGGGTGTGAGCATGATAAGACTCGGCCGAGTCTTCAGCAACAAAGACAAGTCGTGGGTCTGAATGACCTGTATTACTACGCAAGGAGCTTCCTCGAGCATGACGAGAACGACCACCTCGCGCCATAGGAGCAGAGGGATAGAGATGGGTATGTTAAATTTTGAGCTTGATTTAATACTGTAAGTACTTCTTTAAAATTCTGATTGTACTTAGAACTTAGTTTGACATCATTCATAAATTAGAACAACAATAATCATAAGAAATTACCAACATGTAAGATCACAACATATGTACCTTGTGGTAACCCTATACAGGGAGAAAAACCCCAACAAACAATCTCCTTTTATTGCATTAATAATGTATGACCACTTACAAATTTTCCACCGTGAAATTCTGCTCTTAAAGAGCTTGCCAAGTTGACTCTGACCTTACCGTGTAACTAAGAGACCTTGCTGATTTATAATCACCTGTTACAGACCAGCACTGAAGATGTATCTTTGCTGATATACATTACCTCTTCTGGATT
>ML848369.1:0-17552 GCA_009831015.1 Picea engelmannii | reverse complement strand
GGCACAACTGGGTTTATTTAGTTTTGGGATAATTAGTGTGCACAAGGGCATTGGAGGTTTCACTCTAAAGTAGTGAGAAACTTGGCACAATTGGTGTGCTGAATGAATAGGATTTGGGGTGCTACAATAAGATCAATGGAGTATTTTTGGTGGTAAGAATATGAAAACTGCAAAATATAATTCATTTCTGGAAACATTTAATAGATCAAGGTGCACAATTAATATATCCAAGTTGAAATATAAGTTAAGGTACTCAAAATATTCTTATTCCTATCACCAAAAACATTTCATTAATATTTTGTTGTAGCACTTCAAATCCTATTCATTTAGCGTACCAGTGGTGCCAAGTTTCTCACTACTATATTGTGAAACTTCCAATGCCCTTGTGCACTCTAATTATCTCAAAATTGCGCACATATCTCCAGTTACAATTATTGCAAACTAAGTTACATCTCTACAGGCCTTCAAAGTCACATGGCCTGTCAATGGGAAATCCACTTCTCAAAATTGTGAGTATGTAACAAGCCTCATCACCTTCACTTCAAGTAGAACCACCTACAAATATCTGACTTGTTGCTTATGGAAGAAACAAAAATGTACGAATGCAGCGATGCACGCCTTGGGACATCCCCAATACTCCACATATTCTCCATTATGCTCCAAACCTTTGTACTGGGATGACATACTTCTGCAATCCTCTTGAATCAGCGATGTGATGTCATGGTATACTTGCTTATCAGAGTGAAATTTTCATCCATAGATACACCTTGACATTTCGATTTTGGTTCATGGGAGGCAGATTCTCCCACTTGTCTTGTTCCACATTGTAAGCCACTCTAGATTGCCATGCGAGCCCTCTTGCAGTCTCATTGATTGATATGCTTTGCGTTTCACTGTTCGGATCTATCAAATCGATTATGATTAGAGAATGGAATGGGTATTTGCCTAAATGGTAGTGCAGTGATTGTGTTCTGTTATGGGCAGGGAATTAAATATTTACGCCAAAAGACGTACACCTATTGACAATGGGTAGATTTAATAGGGGTTTAGTTCTTAATAAGTTTTCTACGGACAGGATAAAATATGGCTGGAATATTCTTAGTAGTCACACAAAATAAATGGCTGTGATTTCAATCATTAACTTCCTAGCTATTATAAAGACATCCGTTTATGTGTTTACTTTTTTACATTTATCTAATCATATTTAAAAATTACTTTGATAGCTAACTGATTGCCACGTAGGTGATTAACAGAAATTAAAATATTAACACCAGATAAATGAAGCCCAACCATTTATTTGTTAAACAACAATAAAATTTAATATATTCTTTTAAGGATTCGTTTCATCTTATCAGCTTTTCGGCGTTAACCAGCAGCTATTTAGCTGCTGTGCTAGTTAAAATCCTACTATTAAATTCAAGAATCTCCGTTTCGATGGAAACCAGTTGGTTATGGAGATGATGGAGGTGGGACCTTTCACATGCTAACAGAGGCACGTGATTAAAGGCATTTGAGTGTCAGATGTCGAGTAAAGGTGAAATGGCTAGAATAGGGAGAGAGAGAAGACGTTGGAAAAGGGAGAAATCATAGAATGCTTAGATTACAAGATTAGAGTATATATCAGTAGATGCTGCACAGTTAAACAATGTAGAGGATTTGAGTGTAAGATATGGAGCTTGGCCCAGCGAATTGATCATTGAATAGAAAAAAAATCCCTAACTTATATTGCATTTAAGGATTTGTTTTYTGGCATTGCTTTTCAATTATCCTTATTAAATTTTGAAATTTTTTGAAAATAATATTATGGATTTCAAAAAAAWATTCAGAGAAGTTATCGGTGTTGCTTCTCTGTTCATTCCATATCTCATAGATTGTAGAGCCAGGCTCTTTTTTGTTATTTAAGGAATGAAGCCTCTAGAGGCTCATTGAAGTTGTATATATCGGGAGTAGCCAGGTGTCAAGAATGGATGATATGTGTAACACGTAWTAAGTATTGAATCAAATGTTTGTAAATCAGTAAAACTAAAAAAGAAAATACATTTTTATTATAATAAAAAATATGTTAATAAAATGAATCAGTATAAGTTCATTTGTACTTGATAAATCCAGGGTTAAGATGGATCTATGTTGRTACCAAATCTTGATTAGGTTCYTCAACCTGTATGTCAATTGCTACAATATGAAAGTGTGCCTTTCTCATTGATAACAAATACACATAACAAATACACTATGGARATGACTGGTTTGCAGTCTCTTTTCATCTTGTTTTCGGTTGCCTATTTGACTCGTTGAGAATGTGAAACTCCATCACATTGCTGGCCCCAAAGCTATTAATGTTTTGGCAATACTTCTGTTAGCTATTGTTGTCTCCAGTAACTACAACTATTTCTACTCTTTTGGCCCATAGTTGCTCCCTGAATACGAGCAGGGGAAAACGATTTTCTAGGGGATTACAACCTCGTCTCCTTTACATCACCCCTTCCTTTTACCTAATCCCCTTAGTGAACAGGACCGCTTCACCATGGAGAAAATCCAAAGGTGACTTCATTTAGCGTAGGCTTCGTCTTGTTACACCCTTTCCAAGCCATGGGGATCAGGTCCATCTGAGAATGTCTCCACTTATCAACGACCAAATACCGGTCTGCGCTTTGCTCTACAACATTTAGAGCATGGATCTGATCTGTCACTCAATGCCCTTGCTGCCCATTACGCAACATTTCACATAACTACAATTCGATATCTCCTTGTCGAAACTTAAGCATATAGTTATATACACAATATTTACAGCTCACACAACTTCAATTGGATTGGTCCTTTTTAAAACTTAAGCATATAGTTATTGACAATATTTACAAAGTAACAACTGCTTGGTCATTGATGTACTGAACATCCCTGGACTCCTTTTCCAAAGCCACATCTACACTACTCCTTAGGCACAGAAGGAATTCCAACACACCCTTTACAATAACCAGGGAATCTCCTTGGCGGATACTATTTTATATATATTTGACCAGCAAGAAGTGGGACAGATAATAGGGTAATCTTGGCTCAACAAATGTCTTCTCCAACCCTTCCACCTCCTATGATAATCCCCTTGAGGGATACTATTTTATATATATTTGACCAGCAAGAAGTCGGACAGATAATAGGGTAATATTGGCTCAACAAATGTCTTCTCCAACCCTTCCACCTCCTATGATACATACCCTAGAGGGTATACTAAAGGTGACAGTGGATGAGGATGAGAACATGGGGGAGGGGATGTTTACCTCAATCTCCCTAATGAGTAGGCTTTGAAAGGGGCCATGGCGGAGGATGGCATGCATGTCTAACTTGATCTACCTAATAAATAGCGACGGTCATAGGTTTTCAAGGCTTTGAAAAGGGCCATTTTTTATGCTGTTACGAAAAATATCATTATTATATTCTGATATGCAATCAACTGTCTTTTGCCCAAGGACAGACCTGAAAGATCAAATACGCTTATTAGCACATCGTCAACTAGATCTCCTTTGCAGGCCTCTTGTTTTTGCTGAGCATGGTGATGGATATTTGGGTTTATAATATTACACCATATGTGGCACACACCTACAGGCCTATAGCAGCATACTGACAGAGTTGAGCATGTCTGGACGTCATTGGCTTGTATATATCAAGTTTTTCCTTAACGTTTGCTTTTGTGCAGTTGGGATATACATGCTCAAGGGGTATATCATATAAAAATGGACTCCCTTTTTGCTACATTTTCTGTTTGATAATCACGATGTTTGACAGCGGGTATGGGCAGCCAATGCAGATTCCCTCAAGCACACTCACATTGAACAAACGATATTAGAAATAGGTTTCTTCTTTCAGGAGAGAAAGGGGCATCGCTTCATTTATATGTAAATCCATCTGCCCTGGATGGCAAAATATATTTATGTGATTTTTTTTTCTCAAATGCATTTCTCATTGGGGTCTCAAGCTAAGGTCTGGATTTATAAATTTGAATGGAATCCTTCCTCTAACAAGATTGAAAATTATTCACTGTACTTCAAATTTTGTAAATTTTCCAGAGTTAATATAGGTTTTCTGTTTTATTTAAAGGATTTTTTGTGCTTTACGGATACGCTGTGTACTGATAAAATCTCAATTTAAGATTAATAAAACTTTAATCCTTCAATCAATGCTTATTAAAAACCATATATTTTATGCTGAACACTCCTTGTTTAATACACAATTCTAAAGAATAATGTGATTAATAATATGTAATGTGCAACTTAATTCATTATGCAATATTTAACGATGATAATTTTATGCTACTTAATTCGTAGAGCTTTATTTCATGACAAAATGTTTTAAAACAATTATTTAAGACTTTCCAACTTCAAATTTCTTTCATGGCAAGAGCCTAAGGCCAACCACATGAATCAATTTTCAATTCTTGACAAGAATAGTAAATCTTCTGCTTTCTAATATTTTTTAATTGAAAATAAAGTCCAACTAAACTAGTGATTTGGTTATGCCAAAAAAAATTCATTGTTTGTTTATTTAACTTCTCTTATTTTTTTATTATAAAATTTAGAGTGTAACTTTGTTGAGTTTTTATAAAAGCTGTAAGGTGTTTTTAAAGCATTTCACAAAATTCGTTTAACAAATCAGTGAGACAATGACACTTGTTGTCAATTTCGTGGATGTTGCTATGCTTTTTCCACCTCTAATTATCCACATTTTTTCTTACACATGGACCATTCCTCTCAAATCACCCATTGCCAAAATCCTGAGTTGGTTTGGGTGACGTGTCATGTGTGCTTGCTATTTGCAAATATCAGCTTCCCTTTGTCGTTATCTTCTTCATTATTCCCCTAGTTCATGTCCCGACTCCCATAACCAAACCCTCTTGAATCGCCTTGTGATTGATAATTTCTCTAAATCTTCTTGGTGTTGCTAGTTGCAACCATGGCCCTCCTCTCCAATGGCCAAGGCATGTAAACATCCATTAAGAGCAATGGATGAGGCCTAGAAAAGCTAAGAATGGTATGAAGAAATAACCCTTCTAGCTCGAGTGTTTGAAGAGCAATGGATGAGGTCTAGAAAAGCTAAGAATGGTATGAAGAAATAACCCTTCTAGCTCGAGTGTCCGAGGTTACATGAAGCAAGCAAGTAGGAACAATGCTCCTTTACTGTTAAGTTATACACCATGACTATGGGTGCGAGAGTCATAAACATGTTGTTTGTAGATCTTAATGCTATGGAGTCACGGGTTGATTAACTAATGCTTTTTCATCAATAAGAAAACTGCAGCGCCAATTCCAAGTGGGTTTTAGTTATATACACCAATATGATGTTTTTCTTTATTGTAATTGAAACATTGGGAACAATTATTTGAATGACTAACTAGAGGCATTTGAGAAGGTCCTCGTTACAATTGTGTATTATAAATTCTTGAAATTGTCAAAATCTAAAGTGATACATTGATTAATTTGTTAATTGAAATCAATTCCACAAATATGATTCTTTTAAAACTGTGTTCATTGCGGGTGAGTAGCTAGGCTATGGAAATCTGAAATGATATATTGATTAATATGTTAATGGAAATTAATTCAACAAAAACACCTTGTGTTCATTGCCCTCTCCAAGTAGTGGGCATTGAGGTTATGGGAAATGCATTTAATGGAACAAAATCTTGTTTTCACCAATGTGATATTGTGATAGGAGAGGGGTTTTCTTGTTTTTGATCTTGAACTCATTGATTGCAGAAGACATAATAGTGCAATCCTAACTTTACAATTATGTATATAGTGAAAAAGGAAAAATGATACCTAAACACAAAGCAAAGATGCATTGTAAACCAAAATTAGGGAATAGGAAAATTTTGGGCAAATTGAATGTCATCCCTTCTCCATCTTGGGCTCACATAGAAGGAGGATTCCATATTGGGTCAACTTGTTATTAGCCTATGGATTTATGTTTTTGTTGTAACATCTCTTGGGGTAAATATAAAAGATATTATGTACATAAATTACCCCCTTTTATGTACATAAATTACCCCCTCTTGGAGTAAATATAAAACATATTATGTACATAAATTACATAAGATATTATGTATCTTATGCATAAAGTTGAAATCTCCATGCTATTTAACTTTTAAAAGTCCTTTTCCCGCCTTTTTTCTAGGGTTTGCAAAGTTGGATGTGGTCACAAGTTTGAAGCCCCACTTAATCGTTCCCATTTGTTGAAGATTTTCACGAAGTTTTGAATGAGGTAATAGTCCCCTTTATTGAATATTGTGGTTAAATATTAAAATGTGTGAGTTGAGATACACTTGTAGATTACAACTTCGAAGCTTTTCTGCCTTTAAAATGTATCAAATGTTTGTGGGACATTGCCCCACATTTCGTGTTGGGGAGGAAATTTTAGTTCAAATTTATTTGTAGAAACAAACAACTCAACAATTTTTTTTTATGAATAATGCAAATATTAAAATGTGTGAGTTGAGATACACTTGGTAGATTACAACTTAGAAGCTTCTTTGCCTTTAAAATGTATCAAATGTTTGTGGGACAATGTCCCACATTTCTTGTTGGGGAGGAAATTTTAGTTCAAATTTATTGGTGGAAATCAACAACTCAACAATTTTTTTTTATGAAGAATCCACACACATCTCTTAGACAACAACAACAACCCACCATTATCGGCCTTATGATTCATCCAAGCATTTTCCTTCATGAAAAATATTAAATTTTACACAATATTGACTCTAACTTTGTCTCCCCATTCGTCGTCCTCATATGTGTCATCGTCCACCATTAGGGTAAGGGTAAGTATTCCAGGTTTGGTTAGGTTGAAAAGAACTATACATTCATTGTATCCATGCATGCCAAGGTTGAAATTTGATACCTTATCCACACTTCAAGAAAACTGTATACGGCTAAAATCTCTCAATGCACTTTTGGTTTCCAGTTCTGTCTCGTATGGATGTTAATGTGTTGGGGACATCCTTTTTCAAAATAGGGAATCTTGTGATTTCAACTTTGATTAAAATTTAGATCCCCCCCTTTTTTTTAATTGTGGGTACATTAAATATTTGTTATGGGTTTAGGTTACATACAATAGTCCATGTAAGTGGCTCATTTCATGGATTGAACCTTTGATTCCTCAGTTTATAATAAGTACCAATTCTATATGTATTTCTATGGCATTTTTCATATTTTGTTTATTCCCATCTCTATGGTTTTTAGAATCCATGTAGTGCCAAAAAAGTGCCCCTCTACCCATACCAATAATTCTCTTGCTATTTACTAATCAATTACTTTATAATAAGTACCAATTCTATATGTATTTCTATGGCATTTTTCATATTTTGTTTATTCCCATCTCTATGGTTTTTAGAATCCATGTAGTGCCAAAAAAGTGCCCCTCTACCCATACCAAATAATTCTCTTGCTATTTACTAATCAATTACTAAGCAAGATGTTTGATGCATTCTTACCTTCTCTTCCAAGGTACACGAGGAAAGTATGCAAGAACAAGGCTCCTCTAATGTCAAATTATACACCACAACTATGGGTGCAGGAGCCATTAACAACATGTCATTCGTAGATCTTAATTCTATGGAGTTGCCAGTGGTGTATTCGTAGAATAACTTGGAGACATTAGCGAAGGCCCTTGTTACCACTATGCATTATGAATTCTTGAAATTATCAAAATCTAAAATGATACTGATTAATCTATTAATGGAAATCAATTCAACAAATATGAGGTTTCTTTTAAATCTTGTTTTCATTACCCTCTCCAAGTAGCGGACAAGAAGGTTATGGAAATATGAAATGACACATTGATTAATCTATTAATGGAAACCAATTCAACAAATATGAGGGTTCTTCTAAACCTTGTGTTCATTGTCCTCTCCAGGTGATAGGAAACTAGGTTATCGAAAATGCATTTAATGGAACAATGACATGTTTTGATGACTACCATGTTATGGTAGGAGAGTATCTTTTTTTTATAGCTTGAACTCATTGATTGTAGAGGACATAGTGCAATGCTTTTTCCTAGGCATCCATGCATAATTGTAAAATTGTTTTTTATCCCTTTCTCTCTCTCTATTGATTTTAGAGGACATAGTGCAACGTTTTTTCCTTGTAAAATTGTTTGTTTCCTCTCTCTATCTCTTTTTTTTTTGAGCTTGAACTCATTGATTGTAGAGGACATTGTAATGCTTTTTCCTAGGCGTTTATACATAATTGCAAAATTATATATATATATATATATATATAGAGAGAGAGAGAGAGAGAGAGAGAGAGAGAGAGAGAGTTAGTTTTACAATTATGTATGCACGCCTAGGATATATATTGTTACACCACACCAAATTGACATTGCCACATTTTATAAACCTAATGCAAAGACATATATGTTTCCACTTATCCAAATTAATAAAAGAGCCCGATGAATCTATTACCAACCTCTTCATTGCAAAGAAGCATATCATGTGTGGATAGATCAATATATACACATAGTACACATAGTCCATAAACATTGAATTCTTAAAAACAACATTAATAATGGACTTGTAGAAAATGAAAAGAACTAGATTTTCAACAATTGTGAATATTACACTAGAGTGACAAAGGAAAAATGATACCTAAACACAAAACGAGATGCACTGCAACCAATCAAGGAATAGGAGATTTTGTGTAGACTAAATATCATCCCTTCCCCATCTTAGGTTCACATGTAGAAAGAGGATTCCATCTTGGATCGATTTGCTTTTAGCCCACAGATTCATGTTCTTGTTGTAAGATCTGTTGAAATAAATATAAAAGATATTATATACTAGTGCATAATTACCTCCCTTGGGGTCATCCCTTAATGCTGAAATCCCCACGATATTTAACTCCTAAAAGTTGTTTTTCCCATCTTTTTTGTAGGGGTTACAAAACTGGATGTGGTTACAAGTTTGAAGTCCCACTTGATCGTTCCCATTTGTTGAAAATTTTCATGAAGAGAATATTTCAGTTAAAGATTAAAATGTGTGCTACTATACACTTGGTAGATTACAACTTGGAAGCTTCTCTACCTTCAAAATGTATCAAAGTTTTCTAGGAGAGTGTCCCACATTTCCTTTCATGGAGGAAATTTTAGTTTAAATTAACTTGTAGAAACCGACAACCCAATAAAAGATATGGAGAATGCACACACATCTCTTAGACGAAAACACTAACCCACTAGCATCGGCCTCATGATTCAATGAAGCATTTTCCTTCATGAAAAATTCTAAATTTCACACATCACTGCCTCCACCTTCACCTCTCTAGTCTTCCTCAATATACACTTCAGGGAACTTGTATAGGGCTAAAAACTCACAATGCACTTTTAGTTTCCAATTCTTTCTCATATGGATCTTAATGAGTTGGGGAAATGTTTTTTTAAAATAAGAAACTCGTGATTTGAGTTTCAATTAAAATTTAGTACTCAGTTCTTTATTATGTATACATAAAATATTTGTTGTGGGTTTACGTTATATATATTAGTCGATGGAAGTGGCTCAACTCCTGGATTGAACTCTTGATTCCTCAAGTGTATAATAAATACCAATTTCATATGTATTTATGCGACATTCTTTATATTTTGTATGCTCTTTGGGGTGATGGTTGGATAGTCTAACGCAGAAAACGAAAGGAAGCTTGTGTCAATGGAATGAAAGCTTGCCGATGTTAAAGAGATATGTGGAGATTTCACTAAGACATTGGATGGCTTGGTTGATTTTGTAAAATTCCCACTAAATGTTCTGGAAAGTTTTCTCGGTTTAGAGAGTAATTATTTCGTCAAACAATTATTGTTTTAGAAGAACTGAATGTCTGTTGATATAGTATTTTTAGCACAGTTTATTATTCCCCATGAGATCTAATGGCTACTTAGATTTGGAAGACAAGATAAACTAAAATCGTCCAGCATATATGAAGCTCAAAGCAACCAATACAATTAATACATTGTAGCAGCCATTAAACATTCATTGGATCAACAAACAGAACTGAAAATATGAAGTAGTAATCCTTACAGGTGTTGAGGAATTAGCACGATAGATAGCTGCCAAAGGGGTTCGTACACCTAGTTATGAGTACCCTCGATCATAGCTACCAGAAATTACAAAGTGAATGTGCCTAGCTTAGAAGAAAATACCTCCACCAACCATCAACTCGATACACACTCCCAGTTCGCCTCTCAATAGTGACAAGCTCCAGCAATACTAAGAATAGACTCTGCTTTGAATTAGCACACTCTGCCAAGAAGAAATGCGTTGTCTGGGTAGGAAGTGCGACCTATAGAAGATGAGACTGGGGCTGGGTAAATAAATTTGCCCCTATAGGATGTAAGGGACCCCAACTGATAAACGGTGATCTCAACACTTCCACCAATGGGTACCAAGAGGAAAATCGCCCCACAGTGATGGTAACACAATCCAACAATTATATTCTTCAATTCTTCTCACTAAAATCACCCCTATCTTCAGGAAATACGCCCCCACTTGCTCCAGATGAGTGAGGTGAGGACCCACGCATGAAAACTATGTCCACCAGCTAGACTGTGTACCCAACTCCTCAGGAATGCGCCCAGATTGAGGGAAGTTTGGTTTTCCAAGAAGAAGTCGACCTTCCCACTTAACAACTTTGCTAACAAAGATGGACATACAATCCAATTGAATCGCAATGAGAAATCTGCAACGATCTCTCCCTCAAACTGACTAGGGTGTATAGTTGCAACACTGAAATCAACAAATGCACAAGGGTTTCCAAAAACCCTAGACTCTTTCCTCAAGAGCTCTCAAAAATCAATTTTCCAAATGAGTGAATTCAAGAAAGAGGAGCGCCTTCTCTTTTCCCCTCTTTTATTTCTTCATTGATTTATTTCCACTAACTTTATTTTTTAATTTTCTTTTAAAGTCACTTTTTCCAATAGAAAAATGACTCAAAATTATATAATGTATAATTTCTTTTACATAGCGGTACCATTTCATGTGATACAAAAGAAAGGGACCAACCAAATGATAATTGACTGCGACAGATACAAAGGAGAATAAATATTGATAACACAATGGCTCACACCTACATACTGTATTGAAGAACAACAGTCAGCAAAAGGTATCAGAAAATTCCATAAAACACCCAGCTTCTCCACAACGCAACTCGATCACTCACTGATCTAAGAGTTCAAGCTTCGAAGATATTAAGGTGAGTATGTGGGCTCTCTTTCCCTTTATCCCGGTGATAAACTGACGGTCTACCTTTTGGTTCCTTAAGCGCCTTTTTTGATAGTAAGTCGGCCTCTTTATTGTGCCCCCTGTAAATATGCTTGTAACTTGTATTTTTCATATTTCTTGCCAGTTCCATTGTTTTAATCTTCCAGCCTTCAATGTTTACCTCAAGGAGCTTACCTTTTTTATTAATCCAGTGAATGATAACTTTCGAATCCCCCAAGATTTGGGCATTATCAATCGCCCAAAGCGAAGCCAATGTAAGAGTCGCCCACAAACCCATGAGCTCAACCTTTGTGTTGGTTCCCACTCCGCAGTTTAAGTACCATTTTGTAATCCTCGAAGAATGAGACTTGAAAAAGCCACCTGCAGCACAACAACTTCCATTTGATAGAGCAGCTCCATCAAAACATGCCAAAGTGGCTCCCTCAGTCAGAGTCAATTCGCACACTCTGTTTATGTTGGCTTTTATAATTGATGGCTGCCAAGAAAAGGAATCTGCAATCCTGTAAACCACTAAGTCAAGTGAGGGGCTGAAGTCTTCAAATAGAGTTTTATTCCTCTCAATCCAAATATGCCAGCAAGCAATAGCTGCCATGCTTGTCGGAGTAGAAAAATCTGAAGTCCACTTATAAAAACAATCAGAAACCGAGGTACCCTCCCACTAGAAATTTAAATGGAATATTTTATATAACTTTTTCTAGACTGCTTGAGTGAATGGACAATGCATTAATAAATGGTCTGTTGTTTTGGAGTTGACATTGCAGAGCTTGCAGACCCCTGGACCAATCCAACCTCGTCTCTGCAACACGTCCCAAGTGAGGATTTTGTAAAAAAATGCCAGCCACGCAAAGTCACTTTATGCTTGCACACTTTATAATTTTTAAGTGACTTTATTTTGCCTAAGACCCATGTCCCCCTTTTTCCCTTTTTCACTTTATAAAGTCATTTCCTAGGCAAAAGTTGAGTTCCCTAGGTAATTTTTCCGACTTAGCCTACGAGAACCAATTTAGGCTAGCAGAACCAATCCTTATGCCTCCTAGGCCAACGAGGACATTACAGTCCTCCCCGCCTGAGATTGTTTGTCCTCAAGCAACAGTAATCCAGGATGTTGCAATATATGCTCCCCTTCCCAAGTAGCGTCCTCGACAGGTAGATTTTTCCATTTGATTCAACTGCCCCAGAATTAGAATCAACTGCCCCTCCTCATCCAATGGTGGCAGCTCTGTAGAAATGACAACATGTTGTCGCATTGCCTTCTTGAGGGAGGAAACATGAAAGACATTGTGTATCTTACACCCCTCCGAAAGCTCTAACTCATAAGCCACCTCCTCGACTCGCCTCGAAATCCTGTAGGGACCATAGAATTGCGGCTTCAATTTCTCTGCCCCTTTCATTTTCAAGAATGATTGCTTGTATGGCTGCAAGCGAAGGTATACCAAGTCTTCCACCTCGAAACTACGCTCCACTCTATGCTTGTCGGCATACATGTTTTGTTGATTCTATGCCATTTGCAGGTTATCTTTGAGAGTTTGCAATATGTCTTGACTCTCCTGAATCCAATCTTTGGCTTTGGGTGCCTGTAACACCCTGTTTCCCCCAGTTTGTAAAAATAACTGGACTGGCCAAGAACTGTGGCAAACTCAGAAATGTGAATGTGTGATGTGAATGAACCTTGTGGAAAATGTCGATGAATGTGAATAATATATATATATATATATATATTGCAGGAATGCTGAGAGGGGATATGCTGAAAAAGAGACCACGATGGCTGGAGAAAGGCGATGGAAGACACCTAGAATGGTGGCGTTAACTTCCATCGAAAACAATACCATATTTGGACTTCATTGGCCCGGAGAACCAAGAGCGGCTCGCTGGCCCCGAATTAAATGTCTCGCAGGCTGGTAGGTAGATGGCTCCTCAGGAATTAATGAAGGATGGGGGGGTGAACCGCCCATCCGTAGAGCCGTCAGGCCTGACCAGTGCGAGGGAAATCGCGCCACACACAACCTCGCAAGAGGATAAGGCGTGAGGGAGAAGCGATTGGGGCAGAGGCGAGGGGAGGAGGAGAACTCTGGAGATACACAGAGTGAGTGATAGCAAAGAAGGGGGAGAGTAACCCTCGTTCTTGGTCACTGGAAAACCGAGACATAGTCTCACAACATCGTGGTCTCATCTCAGGGGTGGCTAGTTGTAAATCCTATCGGAATAGTTGAACCTACGGTTGGGTGGAAACAAGCACCCCTCTCAGCAGTTGCACTCACTTCTGGCGTTATTTCTGATAAGTGTTTTACATCTTGCATCTTGAAAATTCATATGCTGACATATATGCTCATAAACTGTGAAATTGTGAATGATTATAGTATAAGACTGTCTGTGCAGTGTTTTGATAAGAAAGGGTAGACGTATGCTTGTAACAGAAAAACCATGCATGGCTTATGTTGATAGATAAATTTATTTATGCGTAAGTTGAATCAAGTTAGACTTCCAATTCGTTCTCGGGAATTTGTTTCCCCTTATCTGTGTCCAGGAATGCCCCAGAATAGATCTCTCCATAGAGATACCCTTCTTGGAAAAGTTTACCAAGAACCTGAAAAGAAAAAAAAAACAAAGGGACTTGAATGCGCAAGTCTTAGCAACCCTGTACGAGGAGGAATGATCCTCTTGAAATCTCGAAGTAGCAGCGTAGGGATAAGTATCGATCGACGGACGAGATCCCGTCGGAAGATCTGCGGTCATTCACGACTGTTAGATTGGCGGAAGAAACAAGGGCGTTACATGCCTTACCCCTTTTCTTTTATCTTCGTGAGTAGCGAGGAAATCGGGACCGTAGATACCCAAGGTCTGTGGGAGTATCTGGACCGTTGGTTTTTCCATGTCCAGAGAGTAGGGGGATAGTGCACGACCTGGGACAAATATGAGCCGTCAGATCTTAGCTAGAAAACCCGACAGTCGTTGGATCTGTTAGGAGATGCATGAGGGTTAAGCCCTCATGACCAAGGGAGAAGGTCCCGAGAGAGGAGTTGGTATCGGGGATTTGGAGTTCGGGATTCCGGGAGTCTTGATGACAAGAGATCGGGACACTCCATGGTGAAAGTCCCAATATAGATCTGGACCGTCCATCCGTGAAGGACACGTGGCGGAGATCGAGAGTCCATCGGTATTTGGGATACTGGGGATTTGAGTTGACAAAGGATTTGCGTCACTAGGGGTTGCAAGTAGAGAAATCGCGAAACAACGAGGATCGTCCATATGAGGGAGGATACGTGGCAGTAATCCAAGATCTCGAGAGAATCCCGAAAGAAAGAGCCCATCGGGATTTCGCAAATTGGGAGTTCGGGAGTCCCGTTGACAAGAGGTCAGACTCTCGTGTTTGATAAGTCTCGAAACTTCGACTAGTGAACTCCCAAAATGTTAGCATATGTTTAAGTCTTGATTAACGGACGAGATCCTCTCGGAGGATCCAAGGTCCGTAACAACCGTTGGAGGTGGGGAAGGAACGTGGATGATAGTTCCTCGAACCCTCTCCGCCTTTGCAAGCAATGCACGAACATGATCCCTTCGGAGGATCCCAAGGTCTGTAATGACCGTTAGATTTGAGGAAGAGACGTAGGCATTAATGCCACGACCCCTTTTACCCTTGCAAGAGATGAAGGAATCAGGACCGTAGACCCCATGGTCCGTGGAAGTACGTGGACCGTCCATCTATAGAGAACACGTGGTTGCTGGTAAGTGCTTCGACATTTCGGCACCCGGGAAACCAAAGGCCAAGAATCCTTGTCTTCGCGAGTCGCGAAATCTCGATCACCGAAACCCCGAAATGGCATGAGGTGTGAATGAGATTAAGGAAAGCCGAGATTTGATCGTGACCGTTGATCATCCCAAAAAGATCACGACCGTTGATCTTGGCTGAAGGTCGCCGCCGTCCATCGAAGGGACACGTGGCTGTCGGTCGACGTTTCGGCGTTTCGGCATCCGAGGAACCAAAGGGCAAGAAACCTTGCCTTCACAAATTGCGAAATCCCAATACCTGAAATCCCGACATGCTTGGTAATAGAAAGGAGAAGTCCTGAAGGAATCTAAACCGTCCATCAAAGGAGACGTGCGATGAGCGGTCAGAGTTTAGGGAAAAGTCACGAAATCCCGTGGACCGTTGAATCCACACTCTTAAGAGCCGTTGATCTCTTACACGAATTTCCATAACAGAATTCGGGGATTTGAATGACAAAGAATCTTGGAGTCGTTGCATTTCGAACTCCCGAATACCGAAACCCCGGAAGGATCCATACCGTTGAATCAGGGGAGACTTACAACCATCGATCTCCCTTTGGAGGGAAACTTGCCATTTGCTAGCCTTGTCGGGGTTCGGCGTTTCGTTGTTTCGAGCTTCAAGGTTTGCAAAGTCGAAAGACTCGACGTTCTGGTAGCATTGAGTTGCGAAGTGCGAAGAGACGCCGTATTGGTTCGGCCCGTAGTCGTGACCCACAACCACATGGAGGTGAACATATGAGGAACTAGCGGACGCTAGGCCCCCCGTGAGTAATTCAGGGATTTTGATCCTCGAGAAATCGACGAAAATTTTGATTTTCGTAGTGGGTGCGTTACAAATTGGTTTCAGAGCATGGTTACAACACTCGACCCGCTTGGGCTCATGAACGAGTTGCGCAGAAGATTCGTTCGGAACACTCTTAAAAAGAGTAACCCTCTATCTTAACCCTCTTAATTCAGAAAGGTCAAAGTCCGAAATGAAAACCCGACTGTGTATGCATGTGAAAGAAATATGAATTTTGCGCGGGTTATAAAAATGTATCTAACTATTGACTAACAACCAACGTTTGTCTTTGCACACAAGCGGAAGATCAATCGTGGGAAATTATCAACACATAGTATGGTGACTCACCATGAAGTCGGAGAGGGCTCCCACAATAGAGACGAAGAGGCTGACGAAAGAAGGGCAGTAGGGACCCCTCCAGATTTAGTCGAGACTGTGAGGAGTCTCATGGTCGAATTACAAAGCTGCAAGGCTGACAATGAAAGGATGATTTAGGAACAAGAAAAACAAACAGAAATTAACGCAGTTTTACTGCAGAGTTTATCCGATCTACAAAGACAAATGCAGCATGAACCTGAAACTCAGAAACATGGTCATATCAGTGGCCACACTGAGAGGAGCACCTCAAAAAAGGTCCGCCCCAGAGGTAAAGGACAAGTGTCAGATGATTCCTCTGAGAAGGAAGCTGGCGATTCAGAGGGCTCTTCTAGCAGTAGAACCAGTTCCTATTCCCAAAGAAAACAGAAGAAGCAAAAGTCTTCCAAAGGTCGAAAATTCGAAGAATTCAGAAAGGCCAAACCACCCTCCTTTGACGGTGAAATAAAGAAGGGAGAGGAAGCAGAGGCCTGGCTGCTTGGACTAAAGAAGTATTTCAGAGTCCATGACTTTTCAGAAAATGTGAAGGCCCAAGTGGCCACCTTCAACTTGAACGGAAAAACTTCCATTTGGTGGGAAGACCTTAAGAATGTGAAAGGGGTTCGCGAAGAGGACCTGTATTGGAAACGATTTGAGAAGTACTTCTGGAAGAAGTATCTGTCGGAAAAATATTTCGATGAAAAGACTAAAGAGTTTTATGAACTCAAACTGAGACAACTTACTATCACTAGTAAATATTGTAAAAATTCCGACGTTTTATTTGCGGCATTATGGACAAAATTGTCCATATTGTCGCAAAATAGAAGAAATTTATAAAAAAAAAATTCATGTTGCCCGATAACGTCGGTCTTGCCACGTTGACGTCTCTCTTGCCACGTTAACGTCGGTCTTTCCACGTTAACGTCGCTCTTGCCACGTTTTCCACTGGAACGTCTCTCTTGCCACGTTTTCCACTGGAACGTCTCTCTTGCCACGTTTGTGAAGATGTATGTTGCAATTGCGACATTTTGGAAACTAGGTTTTCCCCTCCAACGGTCACCTTAGTATGTTCACCAAGTCAAAATACCAACGGTCACTTAGGACTTTTTTACGTTGGAATTGCGACGTTACAAAATCTATAAATATGTTGCATTTGCCGGATGTTGCGACAAATTTTCTATAATAACGACGCTTCAAAAAGGGCTGGGACAACTTCCAACACCTCCTCAATTACAACTTGACCTCCTTCATGCTTCATCACCATTTATACGAAGTGATGCTTATTATTAGTGCTAGGTATATAATCAACGCCATAATTTTTAGAAGAGTTCAAACTACTAGAATAAAAAACAATGCTCTCATCTTTCCTTGTTTTATGAAAAGCAAGTCTCTTTCGGAAAGAGGTCTCCTTCT
>ML848368.1:33890-52809 GCA_009831015.1 Picea engelmannii | reverse complement strand
CAAGAAGGATATTATTCTTGCTTGTTGTTTTGTTGACCTTGCTCCAGGTCACATGAGGAAGCTATAGCGAAGGTTGCAGAAGGCAACGTGCTAAAGGAGAGATCATAAATGAAGCAATCATCAGTGGAAAAGAATAAGGTGGGTCACTCAGAAGCTGCCATGACCCATGCTATTGAAGAATCCATGTGAACTCTAGAAGATTAGCTCACATCAACTACAAGGCACTACCATACATATGCAAAGCTGTGACAGGTTTACCAGAACTCAAAGGTGACCATGAAGGTGTATGCAATGGATGTGCACAAGGGAAGAACATCAAGAACCCATTTTCGAAGAGGGACAACAAGACAGAAGGAGTCCCATAACTCATCCATTTAGATGTGTGTGGCCCAATGCCATCATCCTCCATTAATGGGTATATATACTATGTATCGTTCATTAATGATTATTCTCATAAAAGACCTAGATATATTTGAAGTGTTCAGCAAGATCAAGGAATTCAAAGCCTTGATAAGAGAACCCTTCTGTAAGGAATATTAAGATGCTCATGTCAGATAATGGAGGAGAATATACCTCAAAAGAGTTCGTGAAATTATGCAAATATGTTGGGATCAAGATCCCCAACAAAACGGTGTAGATGAATGGAAGAACAGAACCATGCTGGAAGCTGTGAAGATCAAGATCTTCCTATATGCTTATGGGCAGAAGCAGCAATGACAACTGTTTTTGTGCAGAACCGATTGCCCCATAGTGCACTTGGGCTCAAGACACCAGAAGAGATGTTCACCGGAAATAAGCCAGAGGTAAGCCATCTCAAAAATATTTGGCTATCCATTGCTTATTCATATACCTAAAGAAAAGAGAAACAAGATGGACCCTTCAGGAAAGAAGGGAATATTTGTGGGGTCTCCAAGGCCTTCAGAATCTACATACTAGGTCACTGCCACATTAAGATTAGCAAGGATGTGACCATTGATGAAGAAGCAACACTGAAGAAATCAAGAAGATGCCAGCTTGAAGAAGTATATGAAGAGGAACCTGTAAATCCCAGGATTGCAGAATCTGTGAGGGAAGTTCCCAGAACTACAGAACCTGTAAGGGAAGTCATAACTTCCCCTAACGAGGAGACTCTTGAAGATCATGATATATCAGAAGTTCAAGAACCTCCTAAAATTACCTTCTCCCATAAAAGAAAGCCTGCTTGGGCAAGAGAGCTCATTCAAGATGGAGAGAAGTATGGTGTTCTAGAAGGAACCACAAGACAGGTAAAAATACCAAATCCATTCTCTACTTACACGGCTTTGATGTGTGATCTTCTAGAAGAAGAGCCTACCTACTCTGAAGAAGCCATTCAGAGAAAAGAATGAGAAGATGCCATGACAGAGGAATACTAATCCATAATGAAGAATGAAGTATGGGAAATAGTTCCCAGATCGAAAAATAAAGATGGGGTATCCTACAGATGGCCCTTCAAAATAAAACATGCTACTAATGGAAGTATTGAGAAGTATAAAGCAAGATTTGTCTCTCATGGCTTTTCCTAGAAGGAAGGCATTGACTATGAAGAGACATTTGCTCCTATAGCCAAATACACTTTGATCAGGACCATCATAGCTCTTGCAGCTAAGATGAAGTGGAAGCTGCACCAGATGGACGTGAAGACAGCTTTCCTAAATGGTGTCATCGAAGAGGAAGTGTATATAGAGCAACCCCAAGGATTTGAGGTTGAAGACATGAAGTCTCATGTTTACAGATTGAAGAAAGCCTTATACGGATTGAAGCAAGCTCCCAGAGCTTGGTATGGCCATACAGACAGTTTCTTGACAAGATTAGGCTTTACCAAGAGTAAAGCAGACTCAAATCTCTACTTCAAAATTATGGATAATGAGCCAATAATCTTACTGCTATATGTGGATGACTTATTCTTAACTGGAGAAGAAAATCTCATCGCTGAATGTAAAAAGAGACTTGCCGTAGAATTTGAAATGAAAGACCTTGGCCTAATGCATTACTTCTTAGGTCTTGAGGTATGGCAGAGTCCAGAAAGGAGCTTACTTAACCAAGGGAAGTACACAGTCGGAGTTTTAAAGAGATTCGACATGCTAGAATGTAAGTCCATGAATACACCCATGGAAACGAAGCTGAAGCTGTTGGTCGATACTTCGTCAGACTTGATAGATGCCACACTGTATAGATAGATTATTGGATCGTTGATGTACCTGACAAAAACCAGGCCAAACATTTGTTTTGCAGTGAACACCTTGAGTCAGTTTCTGGTAGAGCCTAGATGTGTTCACCTAGTGGCTGCAAAACATGTGATGAGGTACCTTAAAGGTACAATGGATCATGGGATCAGCTATGATGGAGATCATGACTTCAAATTGAGTGGATATACTGATGCAGATTGGGCAGGAAGCGTTGCAGACAGAAAAAGCACTTCCAAATGCTATTTCAGTTTGGGATCAGCCATGATCTCATGGCAGAGTAGGAAGCAATCTAGTATTTCTCTCAGCACAGTGGAAGCAGAGTACATTGTCGCATGTTCTGCTAGCTGCAAATCTATATGGCTTCGAAATTTGTTGACTGGCCTGTTTGACTTGGAGATGAGAGCAACCGTGATTCTATGTGACAACCAGAGCTGCATAAAGATGACAAAGAATCCTGTATTCCACGACAGGTCGAAGCACATAGAGATCTGCTATCATTTAATCCGCGACATGGTACAAAGAGGAGCCTTGAAGCTCCAATACATTAGCACGGATGAACAGGTTGCTGACGTGATGACCAAACCTCTATCTTGTGTAAAGTTTGAACACTTTCGAGATAAGCTTGGTATAGTCCGAAAGGACCCTCCCTGAAAGGGGGAGTATATATATTCCTTGCTTCTGACCTCACTGTTAGACGTAAAGCAAGATGAGTCAATGCTTCTGACCTCACTGTTAGACGTAAAGCATGACGTTGTGTGTTCCTTGCTTCTGACCTCACTGTTAGACGTAAAGAAAGATGAGTCATTGCTTCTGACCTCCCTGTTAGACGTAAAGCATGACGCTGTGTGTTACTTGCTTCTGACCTCATTGTTAGACGTAAAGCAACATGAGTCATTGCTTCTGACCTTGCTGTTAGACGTAAAACATGGCACTGTGTGTTCCTTGCTTCTGACCTCGTTGTTAGACGTAAAGCAAGATGAGTCATTGCTTCTGACCTCGTTGTTAGACGTAAAGCATGACGCTGTGTGTTCCTTGCTTCTGACTTCGTTGTTAGATGTAAAGAAAGATGAGTCATTGCTTCTGAACTCACTGTTAGACGTAAATCATGACGTTGTGTGTTCCTTGCTTCTGACCTCATTGTTAGACGTAAAGAAAGATTAACCCATTTCTTCTGACCTCACTATTAGATGTAAATCATGACGATGTGTGTTCCTTGATTTTGACCTAGCTGTTAGACATAAAGCAAGATGATTCCTCGCTTGTGACCTAGTTGTTAGACGTAAAGCGAGATGTTGATGTGTTCCTTTCTTCTGACCTAGTTGTTAGACGTAAAGCAAGATGATTCCTTGCTTCTGACCTTGTTGTTAGATGTAAAGCAAGATGTGAATGACACTGAGCTACCAGCTTATCAGCTGTGACATTGATCCAGTGTAGTACTGTGATGTGCCAGCCTAGTGCTGTGATGAGGTATCATTTTTATTGATACATATTGATGCAGATGATGATGGTATTCTTTCGAGAATGATGATGCTGCTGATCAAGAAAACTTCCGATGACTCGTAAATATGCTAGCCAATGTTTCAAGATGATATTGACGATACTGTCCTCCTGATGCCACTGATGATGCAGACCTCTCTCGCCTGATGCTGTTGAAGAAGACCATTCTTATTAAGGGGGAGTGTTGAAATAATGTAACTGCGAAGAGTATTCTTATTATTATTTCTATTTTATTCATTAGATTAATCCCCATTGTGGATTAATCATGTCAGTAATTGTATTAGGACCAAATCCCCTTTTGCGGATTGGTCAACAGACAATTATAATAGGCATAATAAGAAGTCGGCCCCAACCGTTAATAAGAAGACCCAGAAATATAATAAAGGTGGGTTTACCCACCCAGATTAAGAAGTCATCCCTGCCAGTGAAGAGACACTTCACACATGCCAGAACTTGTATAAATAAAGGAGGCTAGCGCCTCATTTGAACACAACTCACTTGCTTAGTTTGAGAGACAAGTTCTGATCTATTACCAACAAACGAGAGAGGGAGAAGAGTGGTGCATCTTTTGGAGAGGACTTTCTGTATTGGTTTGAGTTATCTCTTGACATTGTATTGGCAATTTATGATAAGGAAGTTTTTGCTGGGTTTTCTTCCCCTAGAGGGTTTCCCAGGATAAATGTTGTGTCTCTTGTGAATGTGTATTTCTCGGTGATGTTGTTCTTATGTTTCTCTTATCTATTGAAATGCAAAGAACTATAATAATGGCATAAAACATTAACATAAATAACATTGGATCAACTAGATTTTCACTCTAGTCTCTATGACAAGATACTCGCTACTAATCAATGGAGCCCCAACCAAACCTTTCTGTCCATCCAGAGGCATAAGACAAGGGGACCCACTATCCCCCTTCATGTTCATCCTAATGATGGAAGGGATAAGCAGAAGCATAAAAAGCGCAACTGCTACTGGTGAAATAAAAGGCATCAAACCTTTTGAAAACTGTCCAACCTCCACACATCAATAGTTCGTTGACGATACCCTACTCCATGGCACACCCATGGAAAAGAAAGCAAATACTTTTAAAAGAATCTTAGAAGACTTTGGGGAAGCCTCGGGGGCGGAAATCAACCACTCCAAATCTATGATATATTTCTTCAACACTAATCCATCTATCCAACGAAACTTGGCCAACATTTTGGGGTTTGAACATAAAATGCTCCCAACGAAATACTTGGGAATCCTCCTGACGAACAGAGCTTGTTAAAATGCTACGTGGGAAGGATTTATTAGCAAACTGCAGGAAAGGGTAAAAACCTGGACATAGAGAGCCCTAAACCTGGCCAGAAGGCTTATCCTCACCAAAACGGTTCTATAAGCAATTTTGACGTATATGATGTCACTGTTCCCAACCCCCAAAGGAATCCTACAAAAGATAAGAGGCATCCAATGAGACTTCCTTTGGGGAGGCATAGAGAATAAAAATAAATGGGCCCTGGTGGCCTGGTATAAGGTATGCAAACCAAAAAGCAAAGGTGGCCTGGGGTTACAAGACCCAAAGGTAACCAGCGAAGCCTATGGGGTAAAGCTCTAGTGGAGATGGGTAAAAGACAAGTCGGTGCCGTGGGAAAACCTATGGAAGGCCAAGTATTCCCTGAACACCAATGACCATGAGAGAATTCGGTTCACGGGCACAAGGGATGGATCAACCCTTTGTAATCTTGCATGGTGAAATAAGAACTGGATCCAGAAACACACCTTCTGGGAAGTCAAAAATGGTAGAACAACAAGGTTCTGGGAGGATGCTTGGCAACAAGAACCTAGAATGGAAAATCCAGATAGGGAGGAGCTACAACAGGAAATGACTGGGTAAGGAAAAACAAAAATCCACCATTACTAGAAGCAAAGGGATGGTAGCACCAAATGGAGGATCTGGGACAAACTTAATCCACAAAATAGAGCCCGGATTGAAACAATAATGAAAGAGGTGGAGGAGGAATTGGGGAAAACGAAAATTGGGGTGTCGGAGGAAGAGGACCAATTGAGGTGGGGAAGGAAAAACAGGGGTGAATTCAACTTAAAGGAAGTACAATATGACATCGCAAGCCAGGACCAAGAAAATCTGAAGCAACAGTGGGAAACAATTTGGAAAATCCCCCAATGGCCAAAAATCAAAATGTTCAAATGGCTAGTTCTACATAACCAAATTCTAACTTGAGAGAACCCCATGAAAAGGGGTTTCATAGGTCCCTCTCACTGCCATATTTGTCAAGTCAAGGAGGAAACAACTAATCACCTCCTTGACGAATGTAATTACACAACATAGATTTGGGATTGGGCGGCATACATCTTCTGCCAATCCAATAGGATTCAGGGGAACATCATCAAAACCATCAACAACTGGAATGAGGTTTACAACGAAAATGAAATGGTGAACCTTTGTTGGACTCTAACACCAAGGATGATCATCTGGGAAATCTAGAAATAACTGAATCAACGCATCTTCAGGAATGAAAGCATACCGACATAAAGAATAAAGGAGGCAATAGTCTCTCAAATAAGAGGAACGGTGTAGAGCCACAACTGCAATACAGAGAAAGCGCAACTCACAGACCAAGACTCCCAAATCCTGGATTTTTTCCATCTAAAATAATGGCGCAACAACATATCTGTAGGGTGCAACCCGCAACTCTAGATAGGATCCCACAACTGGACTCCCCCTCCGTCAGGCTTCCTCAAATTGAATTTTAACGGGGCGGAAAAAGGAAACACAGGAGTGGTCGAGGTAGGTGGAGTGATCAGAGACAGTGGTGGCAACATCATTCGACTGTATGCAGGGAGCATGGTAAACTCAACCAACAATGCGACAAAATTTGGAGCCTTGGAACTTGGCCTTGAAATACTAAGTTGCGAAAGGATGACAAACACCATCATGGAAGGTGACTCCGCCCTAGTTATCAAAACGATGAAAATACTCCAAAATGGTACCAGAGTGGGCAAGGTGCAACACCACTAGCGCCTTGCACACTCCCTACAGAAAATCTAGGAGCATATGAGAACTCTGAATACAATGGAGTTGAGATGGGTGCGCAGGTCAGTGAATGCTCTAGCGGACAAGATTGCCAAAGAGGGAGTCAACAAGGAAGGCCCAGAACTAGATGATACATGGAGCAGAATTTCGAGCGGGCAACTTAGAATAGACTGCAACCACCTTGTGGATAAAGATCGTGAAGGCAGTTTAAGCATGGAAGGTCACATCGAGGAGGACATTGCAAGGCCTCTCAGAAGGTACACGGGCCCCAGGCAGAATAGGATTGCTGAACACTCTGCCACCAATAAGCATGCACGATCACAATAAGCAACAACCGAATGACCGGAAGCAAGGCCATTATGCCAGTAAGAGGTGTGGGGAAAGCACGAGGGAAATGCCAAGCAACAAGTCGCACACAACAAATGAAGTAAGGCATGAGGGGTTGATGATAACCAAAATCGATCGACCAAGCCAAGTACAGGTACAGAGAGCAACACAGGCAGATCACAAGTGAGCAATGGTAGTGATTGCACAGGGACAAAGGACAACCCATCATGATCATACGAGCCTTAACATGAAAATTGATGGAAGCACTCACCACCATGAGCAAACCAAGATTGAAAGGATCGGCTCACAGAGGGGAAAGGTCAATAAGAAGAGGGACAACAGAAATAGACACAATAAGAATGAGCGTAACAATAGGGATTATTATAGAGATAAGGCCAGGGAAAGGGAGAATACCTGTGAAGTGAGGAATAGGCCGAGTAACCAGAACAAGAGCTGTGACAGACAAAGAGGGATGGTGCGACTAAAGAAAACGCATAGGAAAAGGATCCCCCTGGGGAAGGAAGTCCCGAACAGTTTGCAGAGGCTAACAAGAATGGAACAAGCAATGAAATATGTGGAGAGCACATTCCGAACTCTGGTTGCGCCGAAGGGGAAGGAAACCATCACCCAATGGAAAAGGGAATTAAAGAGAAAGTGCAAAAGTAAAGCGCATGATGCATTGGTACAAGAAGCGGATTGGGTAATTGATCCGGGGGTCACACGACCCAGGGAAACCCTTTAACACAAAATGGTGGAGATGGCGTGGCTAACTAAAATGATGATCGGGAAAGTGGTCTCAGAAAGGGAAAAAGCGAGGCAGGAGGATAACATGGAAAACAAGACAATGTTGGATGAGATCATGCGTCGCATCAACAGTCTGGAAACTATTACCAAACTATTAGTAGAGGTAGAGAAGCACCAGAAATGCAAGCTGGAGCGGTTGGCAGCCCAGTTCCACCGCTACCTATGCTATATCCACCACATGGACATCACGCCCGTTGATGGACACAATGCCCCAACTCAAATCAGGAAGACTCACACGACCACTCATAAGGAAGATAACAAGAGCCAGGCGGATGGTGGGAAGGAGCACCCCCAGGTGCAGACACACTTCATAGTTCCAACTTAATGATTTAGTAGTCTATAGGCAGTAAGGCTAGGCTTTGTCAGGTTATCTCATATATCCTTCACGCTCTGGTTTAGGGGGAAGTTTTAGTCTCTGCTTTTATGTATGTGTTTTTTCTCAAACTGAACATGGAAGGTCTGGTCTGGTTTCCCTTGGTGGCAGACCAGGACCATCCTCGTTACTATCAACTTGCATAACTAGGGACCCCCTGGTCTGGTTTCCTTCTAGGCAGACCAGGTTCCCCACCTTTTGTATCATAATCTTTCTAGTAATATAGATTTCTACACTCACTTACAAAAAAAAAAAACATTATTATGGAAGAAACGGTGTGAAGTTTGCAACTACATGCTTTTAAAAATGGTAAAATTAGCATAGATTTGGGCTCCATTAGAATGGAACATTCCATATATTCATTGTTATTAACTTAGTGATAAAATTTGATGGCTAAATTATCTGTTATGGGACATTTTGATGGGAAAAATGTTAAATGTGTCTTATTATTGGGTGAAAACCATTAAATTGACTAAGAATCCTCTTCCCAAATTCAAATTCCTCAGTTCGAACAACGTATTCTTTTCGGCCCAATTTTGCCAGGGATTGATTGAACAAAGGAAGTTGCGTTAAAGGCTGCACGATCGGAAGGGTGACGAGGACAAATAATTCAAAAGAGATCGAGCTCAACGTCGAAGTCGACAACTTTATTACGTTGAAAGGTGTATTCCTATTGGAGATGGGCACAATTAATCACCTTTTAATCTAAAATTCTAATCTGATGGCTAACAGTTGAAAATGCTGGAATATTCTTAGTCGTCCTCCCAAATCAATGAATGTGATTTACTCTTCATAACTTCCTTGTATTTTTGAATGCATTAGTTAACCTGTTTACTTTTTAACATTTACCTAATCATATTAAGAAATTACTGTACCACCATATGATTGCCACGTTTAACTGATTAACCTTTGGAATTACCACATTCAAGATTAACTTTTAGATTTCCTTAGATTAACTTTTAGATTTCCTTAGCTCTATGTGTGTTTCAATTCACCAGAGTGTTGTCCATCCAGATAACTTTCGGCATTCACCAACCGCAACACCAACCACTTTGTGGCTATGCTAGTTACTTACGTCGACCATTCTCTTTCCGTCCAGCATCTAGGTACCGTGGGATGGGCACTCCGACTATCCTCTCCAGTTTCGTTTGGCAAGGTTGTGAATCCGTCAGCTGCGCTGTCAATAATGCAAATCCGTAATTACTGCAATTGAACTTGAATAGACTGAGATCATTCAGTCCAAATTGCAATCTGAACAATGGAAATTTCGAGAACATTTTTTGATTTATCGGATTATTGTTAGACTTGGGAATATTTGAGTGTACCGTATCAATCTCCGCTTCTATGTCAACTAGCTTGTCGCGGGCGACATCGGTGGGTCCTTTTCTTTGGCTATGACCATTAGAATATAATCTTTGACATATCGCATCCTTGGGCATTTGTGGGAAAATCAGGCTACAAAATTTTGATATCGATCATCATGGGAGGCTCGTACTAGTTGTCACAAATGCTGTTGACACATCGTCTAATAGGTTGCATTGTTCCATTCACCAATAATTACGCCGAAAGGCATACACCTATTGACAATGGGCACATTTAATGATCTTTTAACATTAAATCTTAATCTTATGGCCAACAATTGAAGATGCTGGCATATTCTTAGTCGTCCTCCCAAATCAATGGATGAGATTTACTGTTCATAACTTCTTTGTAAGAAATTACTGTGAGGCCATATGCTTGCCACGTTAAGATGATTAACAAGAATTAATATGTATGCAAAATTTTATTTCCACGTTTGAATGTTTAGCAGACACTACCTAAAATGGACTGCACGTATAACTGTTGGAATGTGAACCGGACTGAGTATGGAAGGCGACACCATAGCCGATGACGTTTTTTTGGTATAAAATCTGTTTTGGTTGGGCTATAATCCAGACCCGATGGAATACCAAGGCGGACGTTGAAACGAGGATGAGGAAAACAAGAATTCGGTTCCAGCCATTGTGGTGTTCGGATATGGTTTAGCACATTGTCATCGCCTTTAAGCGTACATCAACCACGGGTTTAAGTGGCTGGGCTAGTATATTTCCTCATAGTAGCGTTTGACATCATCCTTCAATTTATTGTCTAAGCCGTGAATGTTAATGGTGGATAAGTTGTAAAACACAAGTATACTTGTTTTTTGGTTGTCTAACTGTTTTATGTTTTGGTTTTAATGTTAGAATTTGACTATATAAAAATAAACAAAATCACTATTTTTTATTTTTTAAAATTCATTTTTGAATATAGAAATGGATTCAATTTGAATTTTTTTTGAGGCGCTCACTGAAATAATCTATCTAACAATTTCTCACTTTAGAGAAAATATCCCCCCCAAAAACCAAAATATAAAGCTTTTAGACTATAACATTCTTTACTATCTTCCCATAGCATTTTAAATTACAGGGCTAAGCCTTTTTTTTATTTGTTTTAAGATTTTTGAATAGAGTGTTTTTTATTTTATAAAATTTCATGTTTATTTTATTTTTATTTTTAAATATATATTAATTGTTTTATTGTGGGGTGTATATTAATTAGGCTAAATATTTCTAATATAGAAAAATTATATAATCATTTTTATATAAGTAATAATTTTAATTAATTTATAAATTATAAAATTTTTATTTGTTTTAAGATTTTTGAATAGAGTGTTTTTTATTTTATAAAATTTCATGTTTATTTTATTTTTATTTTTAAATATATATTAATTATTTTATGGTGGGGTGTATATTAATTAGGCTAAATATTTCTAATATAGAAATAATTGATTTTTATTTATTTATTTATTTTTTATTTTTTATTTTTTATGTTGGTGGAATCGGCAACTGGGCCGGTCTCGTACTCGCGTGACACAGGGTCGATTCCGACCGCTACCACTATAACCTCCAGGTGTACTCGCGTGACACAGGGTCGATTCCGACCGCTACCACTATAACCTCCAGGTGCCATACGTATGCCCCTTCCGCAGGCACGGGTAAGTCGGGGGGATTTGAACTTCACGGCACTTGCCAATTGAGCTGCCCCCCGGGGGCTATATAACTGATCATTTTTATATAAGTAATAATTTTAATTAATTTATAAATTATAAATTTACTATGAATAAAAATTAATTAAGATTAAAAATTAATTAAGATTAAAAATTAATTAAGATGCTATCAATAATCCTTAAATAATTAAGTTGTGTTTATTTTTTTTTTCAAATAAATTTTAAAAATATATCTTTTTAGTATTTACATTGTTTTTGAATATGATAAAATCCTTCTTATGATATTGAGCATTAACATTGGTTTTGAGCATAGATATATAACATGGTTTATCATAAACAGCCCTTTATAATAGGGCTAGGTAGTTCTTTTGAGCATAGATATGTAACATGGTTTATCATAAACAGCCCTTTATAATAGGGGTATTCACTTTCTTTTTCAAATAATTTTTAGATTATTCATTTTTTTTGTAAATATTTTTTTTTTTATTAAAATATAGAAGCTTAAACTAGTTTTTGATGAAAAACAGAATAATAAATCATTTTTTTTTTCAATAATAAATCAAAATTCAAAATTTGAGATTTCTGTAAACAATCTGGCTTGCTCTTGATTAAACCTTGAAATTTAATTTGATTGTTGTGTTTACCTGTGACTCCTTTAAAGTTAGAAAGCTATGAAGTGCCATTTCCATATGAAGAAACATAGATTCATTGGTTCACTGTCTTGTTTTGAATCTTAAAAATCATTTAGCTTTCCATGTTTCCAGTACAGCTGGAAATATGCAAGATAATCTTTATTCTAATGAAGCAATTCGAAATCATTTCCATACAAGTTATGGTTACTGTAAAACGTATTTGATCGCGATCAGAAGTGGCAAAAGTAGAGGTATTGTATATTTGATCCTCCTTTGTCCAAATTCTTACAAGTTTCTCTGCTTGGGCCTTTAATTTACACTCAAACTCAAAGTTCAACAGTTAAATTGATACTTCTAATAATTGCATTAATATTGGGCTCTATGCTGTTTTTTAAGAAAAACTTAATGAATAACCAACCCTTCATCAAACTAAAAGGCATTGAGACTATCATTTGAAGCTGAAGCTCCTTAAAATGTTTGATATTGAAATTTCTTTTCACTTTGTTTATTCATTTAAATATTTTGTTTTACAATCAAATTCAATAAAAGAGGAAAAACAATTTACACAGTTTATTTCCAGAAAATTATACAACAATTATGATTAACTGTGAAAACATACATACTTAAAAATCCAATTATATATCCCTCCTCTCACTTTTCTACCACTTTAAATATAAATTAAATCTTTACAAACAAAATTCAGCTATTTACCTTCTTATCAAAAATTTTGTCATTTAACTGATGACATCAATTGTAAAAGTTGAAAATTTTAATGTCAACCCAACTTACACTTCTTACATCATTCGTGTGCACATTGAAAACATTCCTGTACTGTTCCCCCAGACTCACTTCAATATTACTACGGTCTTTTATGTGCAACTATGATGCAATAATATAGACTCGATTTTCTTCGACGCCACAAATTTCGTAGACTATTCTTAACTTTGTAAATTAACTGGTTGTGGTTCTCGGCCTGACAGGTTAAAGTTTTGTTTTGGTTTTTTAATTTCCTTTTATTGGAATTCGGTAAATCGTTTTTATTAAAATAGAATATAAAATTTATTAAAATTACATACATAAATAATTTTAAATAATTTCAAAACTTTTTATTATATATAATTTACAAATCTTATTTATATAATTGTATTTAAAACTGTTTTGTTTTTGGTTTTTTAATTTCTTTTTATTTGGAATTGAGTAAACCATTTTATTAAAATTAAATATAAAATTTATTAAAATTATATACACAAATAATTTCAAAGTTTTTTATTACAATTGAATTATATAATTTACAAATCTTAAATACATTTTTATTTAGGTTTTGGAGTAAGACTTAAAACTCCTATTTGACTAAGAAACAGTTTTTCTTAAACTTAAGAAAATAGTTAAACTAGAGTGAAAGTCTATCTGTAAAGTCTTCCATGACATCCACTTATTCCTTGGGCATATTCAATGACGGAACAAACGAAGAGCACAAGGAAGAAACAATCGATTGGGCAAACAAAGACATTTGGGTGTGAGCAAGAGCACCTTGGATGCACCATGGTGACCTGTGACACCAAAGGGGCACACACCTTACTTATTTTACAGTGATTGACGGAGACTTGGATTGTGTTTGGGCAAGGGCGGAACAACTTGAGAGTGTGCCCAAGGAGTGGACCTGTTTTCCACGACAACATGGGCACACCAGAGAGGTTGGACAACCCCATTGACACACCCATGAGGAGTCACAACGATTGGAAAACATACAGTTGATGGGAGCGTGAGCTTGGATGGATGCATTGGGTCCATGGAGAGGGCACAATGAGTTGTTTGAGTTTGGTTTTGTGAAGGGGCGCGACACACCCAAGAGACATGATGTTTCACACAAGTGAGTCTTGGAGTTCCTATAAGAGCAAGGATGCACAACCAAAGGAAGGCATAGAAGCACTTGGGCAAGATTTTTGGAGAACAAGTCTGAGGTAAGTCTAAGAAAATGAATTGAGACAGAGTTGCTGAGATGGAAGACAAGTAGCTGAGAGGGGGATGCTTTGGGAGGTTTTGGGGATGTCTGGAAAAACATGTCTGTTGGAGGCATGTGCGAGGCAAAACCAAGATCTATTTTAACTTGGTGAAAGTTTGCAGAAATGAAGGGACAACAAGTCTGTGGTTGTGGGCATGTTTGAGGTGCACCACAAGAGGTTGCGGAGATGGTTGCGACAGAGAGTCTTGGTGTGACAATTTTTTTTATGATTTTATGAGTGTCTTGGTGAAGTGAGGTGAGTCATGTGACTTTGCTGAATTTGTAACCTAAGCTGATAGTGCTCATATTGTCACTGTTTCACAATATCAAAGACTTAGCAGAGTGTTAGACACATTTGTGTGGACCACACTATTTCTTTGTTTGTCTTCGTTCATTCGTAGTTGTTCTCTTGGTTTGTCATGTTCATGAAATGTATGCTTATATAAAAATAAGTGTTAAAATGTGTTAACAATTCTCTAAATATGTGCAAGAGTTGCACTGTGAAATCTTGACACTACCCCTTATGCACCACCAATAATAAGTTAACCTGCATTGGCCTATATCAACCAATGATAAGTATCCCACTATTAATAACAACTAAATTATGATAAATTTTCCAATTGTAAACATGAAATAATGTAAAAATGAAATAAAAGAAAATTTTCATTTAAAAAATAAATTAAATCCATTCCAATATTAACGTTCGGAATCTCTCATTGCTCGTGCTATGTACTCTTTGATTTATGTGAAGTAAAAATTCAAATCTATGAAAAGGTAAGTACGGTCAACTTGAATTCAATGCTCCTTTTCAATCACCACCATAGCGCTAAGCTTCAAAGCATGATGTTAGACCCCAAGCATTCCGACTGCTCAGGAAACAACTTCAACGGGTTAGCAACATATATGTCGGGCAGTTGTCAATCTGACGACAAATGAGCACTTTGATGAATTCGGCCGCTAAAGTAGGCACCATCATCCATAAGTATGTGGTTTTTAGTCAATCGTTTTTTTTAAGTGTAAACATTTTAGGGTTTGTATTTTTATATTATTGTTTGAATTTTTTCTTAAATTTTATAAGAAAGTGTTTGAACAATATTTGAGTGATTAATTTTGTATAATCTAGTATTGTTAAATTTAGTTAAATCTATTTATAAATTAAACAATTTTATTTTTCTTAAATTTTTATCAATTGATTTGGACTAAAAATACCAGAAACTAAAACTTTTACACAACATTTTTTTAATCAACCTCTTAAAAACAGTCCAATCATATAACAAACTTTTGATAAAAGAAATTAATAAAATCTTGATTGATTTTTTGATATCTCAGTTAATTAAAACTCTATTCAAACAACAAAGCAGAATTGGTTGGATAAAATTTTATACAATAACACAACTTGATTTAGAATTGAGTAAAATCTTGTCAAACAAATGTGAAACATAACAAAATGTGAACAACTTGATTTTCTACATTGATACCGAAATGTGAACAACATAACAAAATTTCAGTTCAGAAGTTAAGACCTAGTTTTAGTTTTGATGCATTATCGTTTATTAATATTTATAAACGGTAATTATCCAAAGAAGTTTGTCAATGTACAAGAGGTTTTATTGAGTATGAGTTCAGAAAAGCGATATGATTTTTTTTAACCAAAAGAATCTCTCTATTAAAATAGGAACTGTAAAAAGTTCTGAATTGCATTTGGGAAGTTATATTCATTGTGGTCAATTTGGCCATAAAATTTGATGGCTAAATTATCTGTTATGGGGCATTTTGATGGGAAAAATGTTAAATATGTCTTATTATTGGGTGAAAACCATTAAATTGAGAAAGAATCCTGTTCCCAAATTCAAATTTCGAGCTCATCAACTGTATCAAGTACATTATCAGTTCGAACAACGTATTCTATTCTTTTCAGCCCAATTTTGCCTGGGATTGACAGAACATAAAAACCGCACGATAGGTCGAGCTCGAAGTGAGAATCATAGTACAAGTCTACAACTTTATTACTTAGGTTGACTATTATCTTTGTGTTCAGCATTTAGGTATCGTGGGATGTCTTGGGATTTGGTGACAACGAATTTCTTCAAGGATGGATTTGGATCCTATTATTCTGCGTTGGTTGCAATTAAAATAGACCAAGTTAGAATATGGATAAGAGTGCATTTAATAATCAGTTTCTTGTGTAAACGTATATAAATTCATGTAAGCCCGTAAAGGCATATACGATAGAATTAGAGGAATGAGAGAACTTGCAAGTCTGCTGTAATTTCCATTATCTTAATAATAAGACAATCGATGCCTATGCTTGGTGGACATAGCCTAATGTTTGGGTGAACCACATGAAATCCCTGTGTCTCTTATCTATGTGATTGTTAATTATCATATGTGAATTGTGTTTTCCTCATTAACAATTATAACAAATTGTATCCGAATTGGTTAGAAAAAAGGGTGTCATAAGCATCAAATTTTGAAAGAACAACAACATCTATGTGAGGTGAGTTAATTTCCACATCGTTGCAGGGGCCTCCTCTTGAAAGGTGCGACGTCCTATTAGCCAAACTTCCGCTTCACGAAAATTCCTTAGATCATCGCACCCTGGCTGTCTCAGGAGGGGCGATGAACACCTGAGATAGCCACACCCTGGTTGTATCGAGAGAAGCGACGACCCTTTGAAGCCCGTCACACAGAAGGTGCATTGGGAGGTGCGACCACTCCCTAAAAATTCGCATTGTAAAAATCAAAGTTTTTTGCGGTGAAAGTATGAAAGATTGACTTTTTTTTTTTTTTTTTTTTTTNTATGAAAGGTTGTCGTAAAGGTGAAAGCTTATAAAAGGTTTTTTTAATGGAGTGAAAAATTTAAGGTATAAAGTAAATTAAAAAGGTTTTATGAAATATATAAATTTATTATTATTATTTTTAAATCTTTTGTGGTTATAATTTAATTTTATTAGTCGGCGTTAATCAGGGAGTCAAAGGGACATCGTTGTCGAATGGGAAAATGAGAATGGTGTCTCTGTGGTCAGTTCTAATTATATCAAACCAATCGCAACGATGAAGAATCCAAGTGTCGTGAAATCGCAATGACAAATATTCTCTTCTAACATATTCAATGTGTAGGTTGTTTGAACTGCTATTTATAATGACCCGGAACTGAGTCAGATATATATGGGTGTAAATTATAGACCCCAATGAGCGCCAACTATATATTTTTTAAATTATTAAAAGCACTGCATTGCCATGCCATTCTAATATTCGAATAACACATTCTGCTCAAAACTATATCATCTTTGGACTAAATCGGTCCCTCTACATTGCTGAGAATTGAAGCTGTAAATTGTCTCCCTATTCATATTCATTTGATCAATTTGTGTGGACAAGAAGGGAGGGATTGTTTCATACTTCTATTACATTCGTTGGTGCGTTGTGCGTTCTCATCCAGATTTGCAGTCTCGGACGACCGAGGTCTTAAATGGTATGTTTTATTAGCCAAGATTCATAAATCTTCACTGGTTTGTTGGATGATAAATTGCTAGAGGTTCCTGTTATCCCCGATATCTAGGGATAACTAGGAGATCATGTCTCGAGGCCCACAGGTCCTAGACATGGAGTACCGAGAGCAGGATTGACCTGAGCATGGCCCTGGAGGGCCCATCTTTCTTCTTCTTCGCCAGATTTGTCCTGTCAGCAGCAGCAGTTTCCATCACCATCGGCTTGGACTTGCATCGGAGAGGGCTCTTGCTCCATGAGGTAATTGGTCCAGGGTATCATGGTATGTGTCATGTTTGATCGTTATAACCTTCTTATATATGCACTAGGTTCCTTTCATTTCTGATGACTGCTTGGATCTTACACTAATCCACTTGACCATTGTTAGGGTGATTGATGGGGTGACTTAGCAATCTTGTATTCATGGGTTTTGGTTAGCCACCAACGGGGATTTGCAGGAACATATCCGGTGGACAGGTACTAGTGGACCGGTACACATGGGGATATGATTAGTTCAGACCTGCATGGGGCTGAAGAGCCCATCAGATGGTTGCTGGGATGGCAGAGGCAGGACAACGTTGTGATGAGCATTTGCATGAAGAAGACAGAGGGACGTTCTACCAGGACACCATAGCATAACCCGGCCTAGGGGGGATCACCCCAGATGGGACGATGGCTTTTGATGGATAGGACGTCACCTGAGGCAGCTGGACGTTTTCTGGAGCATGTGGCAGTGTGCTGGGATCGTTTGGCACGTGTGGAAGCTTGCATGATCCCTAGAGGGGCCAACGTTCTACTTTTTGGATGCTGAGCTTGCCCAAAAAGGGCCAACGTCTCCCTCAGAGGGGCCTAACGTCTCCTTTTGAGCTCATTTTTTGACATTTTTAGCATTTAATGTGTAAAACAGTGTAATATTGTTAGTTAGCCTTGTCGACTGTTTTAATGACCTATTTTTGTAATTAAAGGTCATGAGGATGATATAAATAGAGGGCGTTGGACCTCATTTTAAAGATAACACAACTCACTCTCTTGTGAGAGAATCATTTTTAGTCTCTTGCTTTGGTATTTTTCTCTTGAAGTGAGGCGCTACTCTTGTGGAGGATCATCTTTGGCATGTTTATGGTGTTTTCTATCATTGGAAGGTTTACAACTAGGGTTTGATAAGCTCTTCATTGATTTGTAAGTGTATTTCTCATGAAAAACTTCTTAATTGAATGGTTGTAAGTTAAATCTCTTTCATTTATGGTTACATTGTTGTTATTTTTCTTAATCATTGAAACCCTAGGTAGAAAGCACACAAGTAGGTCCTTGCTTCATGTCCCCATGATAGAAGACTTGTTTTATCCATTGATTAAGGAGAATATAGCCTAGTCGTTGCTACACTAGTTCCCCTTTTTCTGAGTTAGTTTTGAAACATAAATTGAAGAAAGAAGACGTCCTAGGCCTAATTGAGTTTACACCTAGGGTTTGAAAGGCCTTGCCTTTGCAACACTTTTCATCCCTAGATTTATGTTTTGAAGCTAGCCGTT
>ML848368.1:0-10689 GCA_009831015.1 Picea engelmannii | reverse complement strand
TTCCATGCCTTGTGATGTCTAAGTCTTTCCATGTCGAGGTATTACCATGAATAGGAGTGTGAGAGGGAGACATATAGGGGGGTATAGAGGGAGAGTGAGAGGGAGACATGTTATAGAAAAAATTTCCTCACTCCATGCATCTTGTTTGATGGCCTTCAATTTCCCTCTACAAACTTAAATTCCCCTTTTTGTTCACTCTAGAGCTAAAAATTTATATTTGTGTCCATATACACGACCTACCAATTAGACAAATCATGTATATGTAGGTTGCTCCATTACAGTTCATAGGTTTCAAGAGGATTATACCGAGAAGGTGGGAGTCGACAATAGGCTCAACAATGAAAGCACGATAGTGGGATGCAATTACAACTTAACTCAACCCGTGTCCTTTTTCATAGATATTAGTCCCCTAGGCTTGAAAACGTATAAAATAATACCTAGGAGAACTCTTCTAGCCAACGGTGACCAAAGTATTCATTTTTCGTAAGTAGTCTAGTTGGTCCAGAAAAGGGGTAAACTTATACCAAAATAGACATCCTTTCAAAACCATTTAACGAGTGTGAAAGAGACAAGTTCACTCGACAATATTTTCAGTTTTTTGGGAGTCGGAAAAGAGCTTAACTAAGACTCGGGGGGAGTCCCATAGGTAATGGTCAGAATGATCTTGAATAAGAAAATAGGGTTTGAACGCAAAGTCATGTTGGGACTATAAGGAACTCCAAGTTCTATGGAGTAACATCTACATGGGAACCAAATGACACAAGTGTTATAACTAGGGTACCCATGCTTGGTGAGTCTCTACCACTTAATAACGACACTTATAGTAGCAATTAGAAGGTTATGTATCGCTAAGAAATGGGTTTGTACCTAGGGAATATGAATCACAGTCATAGGATGATGCAAAAAATGCAAGGCGGGGTGAGAACCTAACCTATATGTTGGTGATAGAATATACCTGTCGGAAGCACAAAAGACGATTTGACGCTGGAAATCGATTAAAAACCTTGGACAAAATCACTGCAAACTAGGTCTTTCACCGTGCTATTAGTCCATAAGGTTAAAAATAATAATAAATAGGGAAAAAATATATAAAGTGGGTGAAAATTTTCTATTAATAGTGAAAATAAGAAATTTTATCATACCATTTGAGTTTTTTACCCACATAATGCTTTTGAGGCCATTTTTCCAACAATCTTCTAGTGATGATTATGGGATCTATGATCAATGGAATTAGAAACATTCTGGACCAAGTAAGTGCATATCCCATTCTCTTCCATTTCAATGGTTTAAATTTAAATTTTGGTCAGCATTTTTTGAGTATTAGAGGTTGTTAATTAGAAACTAGGGCGTACGAGAGTGACAGTTTATCGGGTTGTGTACATGACCTCATGTACGCAGACAAAGAAAAGTATTCCCGCGTATATGAATCCCTATACACGACTGTCATAAGGATATCACACGTACAAGTCCGCAAACATTTTTTTAAAGAGGATTAACTCAAAAAATGGCTTTTTCTTTGCAGGATAGTGATTGAATAGAGGGAAAGGGAGCATGAGGAGGTGGATGCAACAGAATAGAGAGACACAAGGGCCCATCAATATTTAAAAATATGTGGGATTTATAAATTTTGGGCCATCAAAGGAATGAGGGTTCAAGTGAAGTTGCTCTAGTTACTGATAAACTATGGGGATATGGAGACAAAGACCTTCAATATTAATGGGAAACCATTGAGAATTGGAGTGGAAGACATATACTTCATCACAGGATTGTCTCATTGATGCGATATGGTGAATCTTAAGGCCCGAGGGGCTCGAGGTGGGATTACTATGGAGGACTACATCACCACCCACTGTGTTGTAGGAACAAATAAAGTAGGGAGACAACACCCTATCACGGAGATCGAGAACCTGATCCTAAATATTGTCGTACTTGTACTCACATAGATATAAAGGTTGGCCTCTTTGCACCAAGCATCAAGGCCACTCATGTTCTGCATGGTGGAGTGTTTAATGCCCACTGTTTATGACTGGTGTACCTCACTACTAGCCAACATGAAGAGCCAATTGACAGATTGCAAACAAGGGCGAATAAGGAACTTTAGGTTCACATCCATACTCTATAGTTTTTTCTTTGAGAGGGTTCCAGGTTTGAGCCCTAGAGTAGATATTACTCCATACAGACTTCACGATCTAGCCATGTCATGGTGCACCAAGGTGATGAGGCGGCTAGGAGGTGGTAGGGTGCCAACCCCTACAATGATGAGTTCTTTCACTGATGGTACCGACAGTTCATAGTGATCAATGTCTATCCCTATGGAGGGATCGACTACCGAGGGGACCTAGACACGCCATTGCCACCAGGATCCACCTTTGGAGAGATTAGTAAGAATTTTATTTTATATATTTCATTTTTTATGTTTTTTAATTTGATAAAGGCAAAGCAAAATATGAAAATATTTTTTGTATGGTATCATGTATAATTTTTTTTTCTTACGCAGATGTAGGTCCGCAAAAAATAGATGGATTCCCACGACATCGATGCAGAGGTCGAGGATATGAGCTAGTAGGTGGGGACGCAGAGAAAGTCCTCCAGAATGTGAAAGGAAACCTGTCTCGTTTGACGCACATGATTCCTATGGTCCAGGTAGAGGATTTGCTAGAGATGATGCAAAGGTATGTGGTGGGTGTACCCCATGCATGGGTAAGACTCTTCCGACATCTTGTAAAACCCATAGTGTTCTTTCATGACACGCATCCAACACCACATGCATATATTCCATGATTATGCGATGTACCATCCATATATTTATTTTGAGGGCATTTGCCCCATTTTTTTTCTCAAGATCATTTTGACCATTACCTATGGGACTCCCCCTTGAGTCATGGTTAATATTTTTTCCGACTCCTGAAAAAATGAAAAGATTGCCGAGTGAAATTGTCTCTTTCACACTCTTTAAATGGACTTGAAAGGACGTCTATTTTGGCATAAGTTTACCCCTTTTCAAGTTGATTAGAGTTGATTTCTAGGTGTCATTTTGTCTGTTCTGGTTTTCCCCTAACCATAGAGAGATTTTCCTCATAGCAAGACAGAGAGGGGTGGGAAATATAGGAGAGAGGAGTAGATGTAGGAGATAGAGAGAGGGATGTAGAGAGAGAGTGTGTGGGAGGGATGGGGGAATGACAAATAAAAAATATATTATAGGAGTGCATGCGTGCTCTTAGGAATGCATGCATGTTCATGTAGCACATGCGTGCTATTAGGAATGTGTGCACATTCCTAGAGTGTCTGTGCGCTCTTAAGAACACATGCATGCTCTTTTGAATTCAATTTTTTTTGGGTGGGATTGACAACATGTATGTTGAATTTGTTGCCTCAGATTTAGGTTCAGGATCATAAACCTAGTGGTTCGGTTTGCAAATTGATAAAAACCTCCATTTTTGTGAATACCTCTCTATATCTCTGTCTTTGACGTTATTATTATATAGGCTAAACAATTAAGTTGTTGACGAAAATAAAAACATAAATAGAATCGACTATGGATATTCCAAATATATAATTTAAAAAAAATTAAAATTGATTACTAATTTTAATATATTTTTGTCTTCACATATATCAAAATACTAGAATGCATACCTCTCTTATTTATGCTATAAAATTTTGTTGGCTTAATCATTTCTTGAATGAGTTAAATATGCCACACTAGAGGAGACCGATATCTACGATCTAAAAAAAAAGAATTTCTTTTGATTATGTTAGGACCCTCTTAGACATTGTAATTTTAAGGATAGATTGACTTTGATAATTTTAAAAAAATATAAAATTAATATTATAAATTTCCAAAAAATACACCACACTAGAACAACGAGTTTTGTACAAGTATACAAGTTTTTGGAATGAAATTCCATTATTAAGGTACTCAACACCTACACGATAAAAAACATATACCTTATATTTTGCTGGAAAAATAACATACCACTGTTAGAAAAAATCAAGTTTGACATAGTTATTCACAATTTGTATGAATTAAAGTTATATTTTCGGAAAGCTAATTCAATTTCCTATGCTTCATCTTCTTTCACCATATTCAAATTCAATGTAAAAGTACCTTGAATTTAGTCCCTCTAAGTTAACATATTGTTGTTTTTCGAGGTTTTCATTGCCACTAACGTGTCATGAGAGACCATCATTAGCTTGAACTCACCCATAAACACTATTCTATTATGTTCATAGATGTTTCCAAGGTTGTAACTATAAAGTGATGGAAAGGAATTTGGAATTTTTTAGCAATTACATATATATATATATATATATATATATATATATATATATATATATATATATATATATATATATATATATATATATATATATATTAGGTTTATATAAACAAATTATTTTTGTGAGTTATCTTGAGTGGTTAAGTGTCGTGCATTATAAGTAGGCGGGCATGGGGTCAAGTTCCCAAGTTGAGTGCCTTTTTGGATATTATTAGGAATTATTCGATGTCCTAGTTGAGATAGGTATGGTTATTTTAAAAAATTATTAATATGACACATTCAATACAATGAATTTTTCGAGATAAGTTTCTTACAATGACAAGTTCTAACTTTTGTTTTAAATGTTGGTAGGAGTATTACTATTGGTTGAGTATCATTGTGTTAAAAAAAATCTGAATTTTCTTATATACTTGAAGATGTAGGAATTTAGTTCCCTATGTTGTAGAGGTTTGGGTTTCAAGGTCTTAAGAACAAAGGGGTGTCAAGGGATATATCTTGTTGATATACCAAAGGGTTTTCAATAATAATACTCATTCAAATAATTCATGATGCTAATTAAGGAGGATATCCCATATCCTTAGTCATACTACATGATTCCCTAGTACGCTAGAGTGATATTAATGAGTGTTATTTTTGGTGTGCTATAGAACATGATGACCAACAAGTTTATGTTAAGTTGGTTTTAGGTGTGCCTAAGGGCTTCCAATACACATAAGAGTACATGGAAGAAAAATTTGTATGCATGGGTTGTCTGATGCAATACTACTCAGAGGGGTACCAACAAAGGTTACAAGGGTGTCTAACTAGGTGATTTTCACTTGCATTTTCTGTGTTTACTCTTACCCAACCACATACTTACCAATTCAACAATAGATCTATGTGTTATTTAAAGACATTGGAACACATCTCTAGCTTAATTATTTTTCTAAAATCTAGGTGTGTTTTGGTCTAGGAAAGAGATTTGATACTACTTGTAGTGTACTTATCAACAAAAACAAAATAACATGAACAATATTCAAAGAAATATAAGTGTAGAAAAGTAAATGCAAGAGACAATGAGATGAAACCTGAAGAATATAACCCTATTATTGACAATTCCAAAAAAGAGAGAGCAATGTTTATGGTCCTCTTCAAGGAGGCAACCTCCTTTGAGTAAAAATCTCATATAATAGCAATCATTGACAAAACATTACATAGCTTTCTAGCTCTATAAATAGTTTTTGATTAGCAAATCCCTAATTAGTTGTGGTCCCATGATTAATTAGTACCAACCACCTAGTGGGTCTTAAATTTTAATAAAGATGACCCTTTTACATTAGGTAACTACTCACTAGTTATCTAATGGAATTTATTAAAAAAACACGACCTTGTACATTAATTGACTAACTCCTAAGTACCGCCAAAGTAGGGAGGTTAAGGTAGGACTCTGAGATGGTTGGAACACTATTGGATTTGGTCATTCAAATTGCCAACTACATATTGTACCATATCATGGAGAGAGTTTGCTCAAATCCTCTTGTCATGCAGAGCTAGTGGAAGAACTATATGACATAGAGGCTCGGTAATACCCTCTTGTTATGAAAAACCAATGGACCCATATCTTGGTAGAATTAGTGGTTAATGCAACTTTGAGATTATAGTTTTAAACACTATTATTTCTATTTTTAATAAACAACATATTGTTATTTTCTATGTTTAATAGGGAAATGTGTTAGACAATATTTCTACCACCTTTAAAACAGAAGATCAATTTTATTTTTCACTAAACACCTCAGAAAGTAGAATCAAGTGGAGTCTTTCCTTTGTTGAGATTTTATAAACCATTTTGAGTGCTCATTAAATTAGAATGAGGCCAAGTCTCAGTAAATACAAATATTATTGTTGTAGTAAAAAAACATCTTATTACAATTTCACTTTGATTTAACTTAGGCTTTAGCGACCCTCAACATATCACATTTTGTTCTTGAAGCAATTATTATGCAATATCTCATGGCTTTGCTTTTACTGAGGTAAATTGATCCCATGCATATATACAAGGTTTAGTGTGACTCGTTAGTTCTTCGTCTTTGTCTCTCTCCAACATTTGCACACTTTCAAATAGCACAACAATTGATTTTTTATTTTAGCTTTAATGTTATAATAATAATCCCCAGATGGGGTGACACGTTGCAGCTATGTGCCACGTCTCATAGGGCCTGGCCAAGCCATAAATAAGGGTGGCCGACTCCCATCCCCTCAACATTAAGAATGGGAGCCAGCCATTACTGCAAGCCTGCAACCATTAGACCCTTCACTCGCACGAACAATTAGGCGACCATTGAATTCATTGCTCGGGAGGAGATTATGAAGGCTGTCATGTCGCACCCTCCGATTCTTATCTACCTTTGCATATGCATATGCTCTCCTCATTCCATTTTTAGCTCACACCAGGTTAGCAATGTGGAGCTTGGGAGCAGCCAATGCTGCATCCACCAGGGATTAGCCATTTGCTTCGTCCTCACGATGCCCATGGATTGGGGAAAGTCACATCGCGGTCCATCCTGGTACACCCTGGATGCAAGGAAGAAATGACTGCAAAAATTGGAGTGAGCACTTTCAATTGCTCGCACCCAAAAAGCTCGACTTGCTTGCAGTGATGACAGAGACCCAATGGCCTAGGAACCTGACGTTGTTTTGGTGGAGGAGGTCATCCTGGAACAGACAATTCAGCTCCCTTCGGAGAATTTTCCCTTCATGGGACCAGAGCCTCCAATTACTCTTCCTGGGAATGGAATTCAAGGAGACGCAGGGATAAACAACATGGCTTCACCTGTGGAGGACTTCCCCGTTTGTTACATTGAGGAGGAAGTCTTGGGCGAGTACCTCCAAATGGCCAAGAATGAATTACTCTCAACGGATTTTTCTCCACTCACAGTCTCAGGATACGCACCAGGGACGGGAGAAGAAGGTGGGGATGGGGAGCGAAGCATGACAATGGGCCACCTGAAGGATGTGATGGAGGGAATATGGACTGCAACAGGGGATGGACACAAGGAAGACATGTTAGATGGGCACACAATGAAGGAGGGTGGCAGAGTCGTTGCGCTACCTCTCATTCCGACACCCTTAGTTTAGAGACGTGTCCCTCCACCCTTCTTCCTCCCAGACCATCTCGATTTGTTGCTTGATTTGAGGCGCTAGAGAAGACCAAGCCTACCGCAACACACTCATCAGTCAAAGCACGAACATGCTCTATGAGGCCTTCTCTGACGCGCCAACAAAGTAGAAGTGTCCGACATGTGTGAGACTCTACACCTTGCCAGCTTGGAACAGGATGCCCAGTGAGGACCCCGACAATGACGACCTCAACTACTAACAACGTGACTCGATCTGCCGTCTGGTTTTAGTTACTTGCTCAGCTCCGGTTGGGGGTTATGCATGTTAAATCCTTTTTTATGTTTAGTTTATTTTTAGTTTCAGTTGTCATGGACTATCCTACAGACTCTAGACCGCCACTTGTCCTGGTTTCCTCCGGGCAGGGCAAATGGTCGTTCGCCTATTTTGACAATAGTCATCCAGGGCTGCCAACTGTTCTGGTTTCCACTTTTGGCGGAACAACTAGCAGCCCAACTGTGTATTTTTTTATGATATAATATAAAGGATCCACTCTCTCTTTTTTACTTAAAAAAAAAATTGTTATAATAATAATATTTTTATCAAAAATTTTTTAGCAATTGAATTTCAACATCTTAATTCAAAGAATTATATTTTTTATTTAACAACATAGATTTATTTTAAGTCTGATTTATCAAAAGCTCAGAGGGATCAAATCTCTGGATTTATTTAAAAGCTGAGGAAGATCAACTCTGCATTGAACAATGAAATTTCAAATTTCCTTATTTTGTTTAGGCAATGAAATGATTTTTTTGGAGTTCATAAATTTGATGAAATATGATAAAAATTCAATTATAGTTACCATTACCACCATAGAGGTAGAGGTTCAGTCACTTTTAATGTACTCAAATGATTCATTTTAAATTCTCTCATAATTCAAAAATTAATCAAAATTTCATATAAATGGAAATTCTTTTAGTTGCTAGTTAAATATAAAACTATCAAATTCTCTCATAATTCAAAAATTAATCAAAATTTTATATATATGGAAATTCTTTTAGTGGCAGGTTTTAACCTATCAAATTCTTTCATAATTCAAAAATTAATCAAAATTTCACATATATATGGAAATTCTTTTAGTTGTAGGTTAAATATAAAACTACCACAACAATGTGAATTAGTACATAAATTAAATTATCTCATAATTCAAAAATTAATCAAAATTTCATATATGTTAAATTAATCAAAATTTCATATATATAAATTCTTCTAGTTGCGAGTTAAATATAAAATTATCAAAACAATGTGAATTAGTACATCAATTGGATTTAAAAAAAAATAATCTTATTTATTTTCAATTTTATTCATGAATTAAATAATTTTGCATCTAAAATTTACATTAATAAATTAAATGATTTAACATTTAAAATTTACATTAATAAATTAAATGATTTAACATTTAAAATTGTGTGTTTTTTTTTTCTTAATTTTGTTAACTTCCCATATCTACCACAATGAGAAATAATACACGTCATGGCTTTTCCAGAATGGAGATTAGTTATACACACTGATTTGAAAGGAGAAATCCCCAATCTCTGGTTGGCATATGACCTTCCCACCTTCCTATGACCTTCCCACCTTCCTGTTGGGTGCTTTCAGAATCCTCTGCATCTATGAATATCTCTTGTTAGAGAATTGTCCGTTCTATCAATTTCAGTTGATACCTCTCGTGGCTTGTGAGAGACATTTAAATCCATCCATCTGTTGCGATCCCTTTACTAACCAATCGAATAGAATTTGATGAATAATTTCATCCAATTGAATTTGATCAATAATTTCATTACATTGAAGTTATTTTTTTACAATTTTATGCTCTTATGCAGGATGCTAAAAAATTCTTGATGGATAATACAAATTGTTTATCAAAATGATTAAAAATTTCTAAACCATCAATATTCTTTTTCATCCAATTGAATTTGATCAATAATATCATCCCATTAAAGTTAATTTAATTTTTGACAATTTTATGCTCTTCTACAAGATGCTAAAAAATTCTTGATGAATAATACAAATTGTTTATCAAAATGATTAAAAATTTCTAAACCATCAATATTCTTTGTTAATATTGTACAAATGAATACTACATTTATCAAAACCATCAAATTTGACAAACTATTTAATTTTGAAATTCCCTTGGGCTTCCCTGTCCTGTCAATAGGTTGTGGATGACTTTCTTCATTGGTGGGTCGACAAGTGTTTTTGAGGTCCAAAGAGAAACGTTATGATGACATTGTAGGGTTGTAAGGGGTGGAACCATAAAATTGTCCAAAATCATAATAACTAGCACAGCAGTTAAATAGTTGTTGATGAACGCCAAAATGTTGATAAGATGAAACAAATCACTAAAAGAACATATTAAATTTTATTATTGATTAACAAATAAACGGTTGAGCTTCATTTATCTGGTGTTGATATTTTAATTTCTGTTAATCACTTACGTGGCAAGCAATTAGCTATCAAATTAATTTTTAAATATGATTAGGTAAATGTAAAAAAGTAAACACATAAACTGATGTCTTTATAATAGCTAGGAAGTTAATGATTGAAATCACAGCCATTTATTTTGTGTGACTACTAAGAATATTCCAGTTATAATTAATCCTGTCCATAAAAAACTTATTAAGCACTAAACCCGTCAATAGATGTACGTCTTTCCACATAATTAAAAAAAAACTCTGAAATTGTATTTCATCAGAGTCACAGTCACAATCCATCGGTAGTCATATTCGATACAGGCAAACCCAACTTTTTGACCCTTTTCCCATCTGTTCTCGTGTGAATCTAGCAATAAACTTCTGTCGAATTTGAGCATGAGATCTCTAGAATTTATAGAATCTGTCCACATCTAGCCATCAACTTTTGTAAAATTTGAACATGAATAACTTTGTATACACAAATCGGTTTTAGAACCTTGAAAATATGCCGTCTATCACTCCGATATGTATAAATTAAGAAAAACATCAAAATTCGCCTGATTTTAGCCTGTAGTAGCGATATTTGCGCCATTAAACTAGCCTGATTTTAGCCTGTAGGATCGATATTTGAGCCATTAAATTCGCCTGATTTTACGTTTCCATTATTATGCGGTGTTTAAGAAGAACCCAAATTTTTCGCAAGTTATCCTACGCCTATTCGGTGGACAACTATTGATTCAGTGGTCACTGGTGGACGCACCTTGGTTACGCTCTTTCACAAGTGTTGTCTACATCTTGGTAGCTTATAGGATTGTGGAGAGATTACGAAATCATGACGTAGTTGG
>ML848367.1:22448-33791 GCA_009831015.1 Picea engelmannii | reverse complement strand
TTCTTCTCTAATTTTGCTAGTTTGTTTTTGGTTGGTTTGAGGGATTTGGCTATATTTTACAAGTTAATGGTGGATTTATTTTAGGGTTTTACATCAACATATATGGATAGAAAATGAGAGGCAAGTTCAACCAATTTTGCATCATGGGTGCATATCCATAGGGGTTTTCACCTCCCTTTATTTTTGGGTTCACAAGGTTTCTTTGAGCGACATAGTATTCTTCCTTAGTGATCGTGGCACAATACTACTACTCTTAGGTAGCAAAGCACTGATGCTTAGATAATTGGTATGGAGGCAATAATTCTCTTCTTATGTATGGAAGAAATATGATCCTAATACATTGAAGCACCAAATATTAATTTGCATTTTTTTAAACTTATAAAAGAGGTGCTAAAGACTACAATACAACTCTTAAAAAGAGGAAAGAGAAAGGGTTTGCTTCATTACTATATTTCATGAGAGAGAGGTGAAAGAAGATGTACTTATATAAGAGGAAGAAAAAGTTTCTTACAACAAGGTAACCCTTTTTCTCCCTCTTCATTATTTCCTTTGTCCCCATTACTGACTTTATTTCTATTATTTTCCTTTTCTCACGCTTGTTCTTTATTGATTAGCTAGTTTTACTTGTTTTCTTTTTACTACTTTGAAGGTTTTGACTTTATTTTGCATGTTAATGGTGGATTTTATTTAGGGTTTTACATCAATGAATATGGATAGAAAATGAGAGGCAAGTTCAACTAAGAAAGGAGCACCTTTTTTTGCAGCATGGGTGCATGTCCAAAGGGGTTTCCACCTACCTTCCTTTGCAAGGTCATGAGGTTTCTCCAATCTGTGTAGTGTTCTTCCTAGTATATTTTAGAGAACCAATGCTCCCCTTTTGTTTGGGAGCACTAGTGCTCCATTTTTTTCTTGGAGCACTATAGCTACTAGTGATTACCTTGAGTATAAGAACATTGATTCTCCACTTTTGACATATCACATCTAGTAGGTGAGTTGTTTTTGAGTTTTCATCAAGCATTTTTCATGTAATAATCGAGTGGTTTTGTAATTACTAGAGATCTACTTATTAATTTCTTGAGTGGTTTGACACTCACTATAGTTTTGTATGGGTGGTTTCACTACCCTTATTATATGTAAAACTTAACATTTTAATATAAGTTATTATACATTTTGTAATATTATTTTCCATTTATTTATAATGTCTTGTTTCATATGAATATAAATATAATATTTATTTCAAATAATCAAAATTATAATTTTTGTTTAATATTCTACTAGACTTTTCAACTTTATAATTGTAAATTAGAGATTCATTGATAAAAAAGGGTAAGGACTAATAATTGAAATATTCAAAATAAAGGTTATGCTACCACTCTATTTTAATAATCATGTATTTATTAAATTCAATCAATCAATATTAAGTAGTCATAACATTTATTAAATACGAAACAAAGTTATAAAAATTAGGACTAAAAATATTAATAATTTATTAAGTATAAACAATTTTTCGATAACAAACTAATAATTTATTTATTATTTGATATCATTGATGCTCGATGTTATAGCAATTTTTCCACACTCTATGCATCATGCTTTGGTGGCCTTCCCTTTCCCTCTATAGACTCAATTCCCCTATTTTGCTCAATTCAAAGTCAAAAATTCAAATTTTTGTGCATATAAACGAGCTACAGTTAGACAACTTGTGTATACGTAGATTGCTCCATTACAACCTGTTAGCACTAGAAGTCACCTTCAGATTGCATTGAAGGTAAGCCCAGTACCCATCAGTTTATATGTCACAGGTAATTGAGTTTTGAGTGGTCAAATGGAGAAAACTCAATAATAATAGCGTTCTAACTCATAAATCTAGACTAACATGCACTAGCCATTGAGGTCTTGAATCAACTTCAGTCAGTAAGTTGGAATAAGGCTGAGTAGGAGGAATATTTAGTGAGAAAAGTGTAAAGGTCCGTTATGAACATCAGACTTTTCAGCAGCCTAAGGAGGAAAAACTTAAACATAAGGTCCTCTTGGATTCAAATTTCAAGGAAGTTGAAAGAAATCATAACAATACTACAATCAAACATTTATCATAGTACAATTACAACAATCCATGTGAATCAATCAAACATGAACTCTCTCAGTATTAGAGGCAAATAATATGGAGTAAGAAATCTGACTTAGATTAACCAAGATGTCTCAAAAAACAAATACATAACTAGAAAACTAGTTATTCTCAATCAAAATATTACAATAGCAGAGAGCCTAGATCAACCATTCGACCATAACAAAATATCAAAACTGAGTATATATACTCAAAACTATTGCCACTACCAAGAGCGTGATAGAACCCCTGCATTCAAAGTTTCCAGTCGACGCTCACTCTTCCGGACTATGTAGGCCTCCTTATGTCAGATGTGAGACAGGCATAGTTAGGCGTTTTACAGGAAAATCTATCCAAGAGGAAGCTTCAGGTGGACAATCTTCCTTTATAGATGATCTCTTGCAACTCTTTCAATTTATGGGGTGAGAGGAGGTGTCAACTACCGACCCCATATTCAATAACTTCCTTCATTGGGATCAGGATGAAGCCTGACACCCATGAATGTTTCCAGGTGGTGCCCACGACTTATTCAAGTCAATCCTGATGCCTCAAGGTTCAACAAATCTTCTTCTGTGATTAATAAAGACGCTTTCAGCCTTTGGCGCAGCTCCTCTCCCTCTATCCATATTCAATGTGACCTAGGGCCATGACCCTATGCAATTGTGTGATTGTGGGCACGACCAAGGGTGGTTTGAAAGAAAACTATTTTTGTCCCCGCCATTCACCATGAACCGCCACACGTCCCTTTCCAAAAACCGTGATTCTGATTGCGATCCATCCTTAAAATTTTAAAACGTGTGCACCTTCCGACCTTGCAATGGGGTTTGACCATTGATCTTGTGATCTGAGGTGAGGCTCCCTGATGAACGACCCATCTCTGGCACTTCATATCGATAGATCAGATCTTCGCTCTTCAAATCGACGACCGATATCCACTTTGGGTCTTCAGGACTTCGGGCTTCGACCCTTCGAAAGTTTTACACACTTCACACTTCAAACCTCCCAAAGATTATTTCCCCGAACACTTGGATCGGATGCCACATGTTCTCTTAAATATCAACGACTCATGCTCACCTGGGGGCTTTGTGCTCTGGCGCTATACTTTGCGTGATTTTGGACTCTTGAATGCCCATGATTCACTGATCTAAACTGACTGATTGGATCTCCGTCGTTGAAAGATAAACTTGCCTACCTCTTATGCTTCAAGCCCAAAATGGATGGTTAGGAAAGATGCTCTTTGTGTCTGTGGTTTTGGCCAACGTGATCAAGGATTTGGAAAACTAGTCGTGGCCTGGGAAAATAGGGAGACCAGGGCACTTTAAACATAGAGGGGGGGGGAAACGAAAAATGATTTTACAAGTCGAAGGGGAAAAATTGATCCAAGTGGATATTGGTGGCCACCCACCTATTCCACTTGGACCCCCACCATTGCTTCTTTCAGTTTTTCAGTTTCTGCACAGTTTACTATTTTTAGCAGTTTTTCGGGTCCTGAACTTCTAGAGCCATTTTGAGGCCTTAAACGACATTTTTTGGGAAAATGGGGAGCAACACGAATCATAGATCATGTTTCTCACCCAAAAGTTGTAGTCCTCGGATAGATCTTTCTAATGAGGTATGGAACACGTCAAATGAAGATCGTATGCCAAAGTTACATCCCCGGGAAGTTGATGTACCAACTTACCCAAACGGGGCCCATAGTCTTGGCGTTTCATCTCCTAGGGTTAGGTCTTTGGATGTTTAGGGTTTTCCATTGTTTCTCAATAATAATAGGCCTTCAAGCCTCATTGTAACATAGTTCAGAGGCTAGTAGCCACCACATTTCTTCTCAGAGATAAGCTACCAACGCCCTAGCTAGTTTATTTCCATTATGTCTGTAAGCATATTTCAGTCATTTGTTATTAATGAAATGAAGTCTTATTTCTACTGCATCTTTGTGTTTATGTGTATTTTTGTATTTCATTGTGTTCCTACATAAATCCGGATAAAAAATCTTAAGACTTGGTCTGCAAAAAGGAGAGAGACAGGGAAAAATTATAGTCTTAGGTAGAAACCACACACCCACAGGGCTCTGACAAGTTCATGTGATGACATTTGGCTCCACAGGGGATGGAATGCTCCATGCGAGCTACCAAGAACAAGTAGTTCCAGTGCCTTAGCTACTGGGTTATGGAGTCGAGCTCAAAACATTCCACTGAGGACTACATGCCGCCAAGCACACTATCCTAAAAATGAAAGAAAACACACATGGGCTCCAAAGGAGCTTATTTATGTACATCCCTAGACTAACTGATTTTTTACACAGTGCTAGGTGAAAGTGAATTTCCACCAGAGCCAGTCAAGCAACTTCCTAACTGGAAACTCACTGATTCTGTAAGTGATCAATAACAAATGATGCAACCATGGCAGAAAAATGATTACATATTTCATCCCTCCTCTCAGTGCTAAATTCAAGATAAAGATGGGAGGCTTCAATAAATGGAGGAAATGCAACTCCATGTATTCCCTTACAGGTTCGTGGAATAACTAAGAAAACCCAGAAAATTGGTAACATAAAGCCTGCTCTGCTTCACATCTTCTCACATATGGTTGGATGTCTTTGGTAAGAACAGGTGAGTGAAGGGCTGATGTAGGTTGCTGATCCACTTGTTCTTTGTCTTCTATGATAACATCTGCTAGCTGATGGCAAGAAATATTCTCATGTATATAAATGGATGGCTCCTCCTCTTTAACATGCTACTTAGTGTCTTCATAATGATCAAATGTAGAATAATCTTGTTGTTCATCATCACTAGAATATTCATAAAAAATGGGCTTCCCTTCATATCTATGATCAATCTCTAAAACAATAATTCCATCAAGAATATAATTGTTAAGAATATCCATTTCAGGGACAACAATAGCTGCTACTTCTGGCTGTTCATACACATGATTTTTCTCTTCAATCCTAGGTGAAAATATATCATGGGAAACCTCTTGAAGGAAAAGAGAAGAATCCTCCTCCACAACCATCTCTTCTTCTAAATATGAGACAACAAGTGTATAAGGCACAAAATATGATACATCCATTGCTATGTAATCATCAACGCTATTATCAATCATACATGGAAGGCCTTCTTCATCATAAAAAGGGCTGGTCAAAACATCTGTCTCATGAACAAAAATATCCTCTGCGCTTCCTCTTTCACTCAGACCTTCACCAGACTCATCACACGAGGAAGACTCTATCATTTGCTCGATTTTGGATGCAAAATTCTTGCAACAGACATCTAATATAAGATGAGACATATAAATATCCTTGTAATATAAATTAAAAGCATCGTGAAAATCCTTCAAAGAAAGGATACTAGCAGTAGGGAGAGATTGGCACCATTCATGAGCATCTTCCTCCAAAGAAACTCTGAACATCTTGATCAAGACATCCTCATGAACAAAATTGTGCTCAAGCATGCATATATGCAAATTAAACAAGTGTTCACCAGGATGATCATGCTTGCTTCCTCTAAATCTCGGAAGATAATCATCCCATTCATTTATAGCAAGGACAACATTTGGAAAACCAGTAACAGAGGAGAAATTAAAAGGAGCAAACCTCTAAGAGAATATATTTTCCATTTCATACCAGTGGATTCACCGATTAATTCTTTAAACATGGAGTCACCAGGTGAATGATATGTATCCTGAATGCATCTGCTCTTTGTTCACCACCAAAGACCATATCTGATCGTGGTCGTTCTCCTAGGGAACTTTCCAAGCTGAGAAAGTAGCTGCTAAAGCCTTCTTGAGAAAGCTTTTCCAGGTCAGCTTCAGGTGTTCTAGAGGTAGCCACAATTGAAAGAGTGGATTGGAAACAATGGAGTCACCAGGTGCAAGATGCAATCTTCAATGGTTCTGATATATGATGCACCCTCATAATCAGAATCTCTTTTTCGTTCTATCCTAGGGAAATATGTCTTCAATTCATTCCCCGACAACGACACCAAAAATGTTAGCACTAGAATTCATCTTCATATTCCATTGAAGGTAAGCCCAATACTCATTAGTTTATATGTCACAGGTAATTGAGTTTTGAGTGGTCAAATGGAGAAAACGCAATAATAATAGCGTCTAACTCAGAAATATGGAATAGCATGCACCAACCATTGAGGTCTTGAATCAACTTCATTCAGTAAGTTGGACTAAGGGTGAGTAGGAGGAATATTTAGTGAGAAAATTGTATAGGTCCACTATGAACATCATATTTTCGAGCAACCTAAGGAGGAAAAACTTAAACACAAGATCCTCTTGGATTCAAATTTCAAGGAAGCTGAAAGAAACCATAATAGTACTATAATCAAACATTTATCATAATATAGTTACAACAATCCATGTGAATCAATAAAACATGAACTCTCTTAGTATCAGAGGAAAATAAGATGGAGTAAGAAAGATGACTTATATTAACCAAGATGTCTCAAAAAATAAATACATAACCAGAGAACCAGTTGTTCTCAATCAAAATATTACAATAGCAAGGAGCCTAGCTCAACCATTCGACCATAACAAAATATCAAAACTGAGTATATATACTCAAAACTATTGCAACTACCAGGAGTGTGATCAGACCCCTGCATTCAAAGTTTCTAGTCGGTGCCTTCTTTGCCAGACTGAGTAGGCCTCCTTATGTCAGGCGTGAGACAAGCATAGTTAGGCGTTTTACAGGAAAATATATCCAGGAGGAAGCTTCGGGTGGACAACCTACCTTTATGGTCGATCTCTTGCAACAGTTTCCATTTATGGGGTGAGATGAGCTCTCAAATGCCAACCCCATCTTCAATAACTTCCTTCATTAGGATCAGGACGAGGCTTGATGCCCATGAATGTTTCCAGGTGGTGCCCACAACTTCTTCAAGTCAATCGTGATGCCTTGAGGTTCAACAAATCTTCTTTTGTGATCAATACAGACGCTTTCGGCCTTTGGCACAACTCCTCTCCCTCGCTCCATATTCAATGTGACCTAGGGCCATGACCCTATGCAACTATGCAATTGTAGGCATGACCAAGGGTGGTTTGAAAGAAAACTGTTTTTGTCCTCGTAATTCACCATGAACCGCCACACATCCCTTTCCAAAAACCACGATTCCAATTTTGGCCTATCCTTGAAATTTTAAAATGTGCACACCTTCCAACCCCGCAATGGGGTGTGACCGTTGATATTGTGATCTGAGATGAGGCTCCTTGATCAATGGCCCAACTCTGGCACTTTAGATCGACGGATCAGATCTTCCCTCTTCAAATCGACGACTGAGATCCACTTTGGGTCTTCGGGACTTCGGGCTTTGGCCCTTCGAAAATTTTACACACTTCCCACTTCAAACCTTCAAAAGTTTATTTGTCGGGACACTTGGATTAGATTCCATGCGTTCTCTTAAATATCAATGACTCATGCTCACCTCGGGGCTTTGTGCTCTGGTGCTATACTTTGCACGATTTTGGACTCCTGAATGCCCGTGAGCCGCTAATCTGAATTGGTTGATTGGATCTCTTTCGTTGAAAGATAAACTTTCCTACCGCTTGTGCTTCAATCCCAAAATGGATGGTTAGGAAAGATATTCTTTGTGTCCATGGTTGTGGCTAGCGTGATCGAGGATTTGGACAACTAGCCATGGGCTAGGAAAACAGGGAGATCGGGGCACTTTAAACACAAAGGGGGGCAAAAGAAAAACGATTTTACAAGCCGAAGGGGAAAAATATTAAGACTTGGTCTACGAAAAGGAGAGAGGCAGGAAAAAATTACAGTCTTAGGTAGAAACCACACACCCACTGGGCTTTGACAAGTTCATGTGATAACACAACCCGCGAACATCGGGTTTTGTGCTCAAAATTAAAAAATATTTTGGGTTTTCCATGCCAAGTCATGAGATCCATACCCTTTGGCCTTTCATATGCTAGAAACACTCCGATTCGACCCTTCAATTCTCTTTTAAGGCTATAAATTGATCCACATACAAGCCTTGAAAAAGAGAGAAAAAGTGGAGAGAAAATACACTCTAGAAAAATTTCTCCTCATATTGAGTTTACATCTCTTTGTCCTTTAAGTTTGAACTTCTCTTGTGTTCACCCCCCAAGATCTTCCTATTTTGTGAGGGAGGAACCCAATTACTCCTATAACTTATGAGCTTGCCTTATGGAGGATTGAAGTGGTGAAGGCCTAGGTGGAGGAACTTAGTTTCTCAGTTTCGTCAAGTGTTTCTACAAGAATTTGTCACGTATGTACTTTTGTTGATTATATTAATAGAAATACTCTTTTCTCGTCCAATTATATGTTGCAAATATTTGTGTTATTTTCCATGGGTAAATTTGTTATACATGTTAATGGACTATGCTATTTTATATGCTAACACTTTATATATTTTCATATGCTTGTGTACCTTGAATGTTGAGGACAAGTTGTGGGTATCAAGCATTGAATCGTGAGCTTGACAATAGTCTTCTATGAACGTTCGGAAGAGGTAGAATCTTAACCTTTCTTTTTTTTGGAATTTTCATTTATCTAACATACTTGAGATTAGAGTTGATTTATGGGTGTCATTCCGTCTGTTGTGGTTGTTATCACTGAAATTTCGTCAGCACATGGTTACAAGAACTCAGCATCATCAAACAATAATGAAGTCATTCATGGACCTGAATTAATTCCACAGCATTCAAAAAGGTAAAAAAACTATACAAAGTAGTGAAAAATTGAAGAGCGCTTTACAGGCATTGGGCGCGCGTGCGCATGTACGGAACATGAATGTGTAAATTGCGCACAGGCGCACGATGCACGACTGTTAGCGCAAAAATCCGCGCACCTGCTAAACGACACATTTATTGAAGTGGTCAGCCTCCCAATCACTTATGGTTCAGCTCCCAAGCTGATTTGACCCTCAAATCCGGGCTGGATCCGAATGGTGGGCTGGTCAAAGACCTAATAATGCCCTAAATGGCCTCTTTTCACACTACAAAGTAGTTAAACAATAACCCAAAGCAATGCTATAAAAATCCATGAATGCACCTCATTTTCTCAAGGAATTCAAAGTAATGTTATGCTGCCTAGATTGTTTTAAGGACTCCATCCTTGACAAGAGCATTTTGGCACCATTACATTAGACAATCCACCTCTCCATTGAGTGGATTTGTAAAGAGTTCTTTCATCACCATTTTCATTTTTCTTGTTGTAAGAAGAGCAAGCTAGTGAGGGTCCAAGAACCTTCCCTTGGAGGAAGAAGGGACTCATAGTCCCCTTTCTTCTTGGTGCTTTGTTTTCATCAATAGATCAGCCTCAAACATTGGTGACATGGGTCTTTTGGTTCTTTTCATTTCTATGTCCCTATGCTCATGATTTTAATTTTTATTGCATCTATTAGTTTAATACTTAGTTATAGTTTTATTTTCTTTCTCTAACTCTTTCCTCTACAGCTGTCCTGCCTAGCAGACCCAACTAGGCTTGCAAGCATCTCAATTCTGCTCACCAAGGTGACGAAGGAGGTGCAACAGATTGGCAACTCCACTGGGGAAGGTATCGAATTCCTACCTCAGTTGGTTTTATTTTTCTCTTCTTTTATTTTGTTTAACTTGCAGGTACATAAACCGGCCTAAGCCGACCTGCCAACCAGTCAATTCCAAGTTGAATTGAGAGAAATCCATTCGGATTTTTCATCCTCGACCATGTGCCTCATATGCACGGGTTTTCCAGCCCACAGACGTGCATCGTGTGCCCATGCGCTTGACTCATGTTTCTGCTCTGCGCATGTGCGCTTTTTAATTTGTCTTTGCTCGTGCACATGCGCTATGTGCGCCTTTGTCTTCACTGGGACTCGCACACCTGTGCTAAATTTCACATTGTAAGCTGTTGAGATGTGGGGAAGGCCATCTGCCTTCTTAAAAATGATGTCAAAAATGTTTTAAAGATGCATCACACTTAGTCCCCTCATCATATAAAGGGGTTAGTCAAAAACACACATAGGCACTTCGGAGGATAAAAATCAATTTCCCTTCTTTGCTTTTTTCCACATGGATGGCTTGTTTTGACTTACAACATAAGTTGGCAATCATTCTTAATCACATCTAATTCACATTGGGACTAGAAGTTTAAGTAACAATCGTTTAGTATGCTCTTCTCTCGCACCTCCAAGCGATCTTGAGAATCATAAAAAGATTGTGAAAATGATTTCATCTCCCTTAAGAACATTAAAACCTTTAGGAGAGGACAATGACCCTTCTTGGGACCCCTCTTAGTTTTCTTTTTCAAACACATCTTAATATTGTAACGGGCCTATACATGCCCACATGCTACAAAGATAGGATAGTGTTTGAATTGTTTGCTTTCTTAGATCAAAACACTAGGGAAGTTTAAAGGTTTGTAACGGGCCCATACATGCCCACATGTTCAATCTAGGATAGTTTCAATCTTTTCTTAGATTACATCACAAATAGGGAGTTAAAGGATAGTAATGGACCCACATGTACACATGCTATCTTCCTAGGGATTTTGAATTACACAAGGTTGTACCAAAGGCACTTAGTTAATTAGGTAATCAAACTCTTGTAAGGACCAAGCGAAGTCCATATGCAGCAAGGTGACATCTAATTCACTAAAAAATGGCACACTTTCACTCACACACAAAAAGTCACTTATCACTCACATAGCTTCTTCTTGAAAACATGGAGGTCAAAGTAAGTTTCCTCCAAAGGGATTCCGAAAATACCCCACCCTTTTCTTGATGAAACTATCCACTCCCATTTTAATCAAACGAGGTTGGTTTTCATCCCCAGCCTCCCAAAACAACTACATCTAAAATCTTTCTAAAAACTCACTAAGTTTTCCTCCACAGGAGGTGCCAAAAGAAATTTTTTAGTCTAGGTAGGATTTTAGGGATAGGCATCCAAATAACTCCCCGTTATCTGGTTCTCACATTGTCAAAACATAGAGGTTGTCAAATAGGGAACTGAAAATCCTCCAAGTCAAGTGTTCCAATTACCATAAGGCAGGGAGATACCCGTGAAGGGTTGAAGGCCGAGGTCCGATTGTTCTGTGCGTCCCCCCTTGAGGTACCCACCTCTTGGACGGGATCCAGCCTATGACCCATTTCTTAGGCCAAAAATCTAAATGCCGCACTTTGACCGAGGTACCTAGTGACCAACTTTAGGACATCTACCCAGGTGGCAATTGTGGGTTGCAATTGCACCTTGATTGGATTTTGTGTGGCTATTGGGAAATATCG
>ML848367.1:0-22300 GCA_009831015.1 Picea engelmannii | reverse complement strand
TATAACCAATTATTTCATCCTTCACTAGTTTCTCTTCCAGTGACTTCAGACCCCACTGTTGAGTACTATTGGAAGGTCCAGTGCTATTTGAGAGGAAGGACGTTACATCTTCTAGGACACGAGCATTTGCTTTCTTTTTGATTTCCCACACGGACAAAAACTCAATTACCCATATATATGCTTCTTATTCAATTTTTTTTTTATGTATGATGCACATCCGATTACAGTTTGATTGGGATATATATATTGTGTAAAAAATTTCAAACACAAAGGCTCTTGTTTCTATTTTTTCTCTCACCACTCTTTGCACACATTCACATAGCTAGTCTGACATCATTGGGGAACCACAAAACCCCCGTCATTCACGACGCTTGCTCAACCTCCCTTCTATCTTAGGGGGAGTATCTGGTCATGCCTGTTCATTGACACCTCCTTCACACACTCCTGTGAGTGCTACTATCTTAGGATCATCTTTGCTTGGTTCTACATTACTTGGGTCAACTTCCCAAGGTCACCCAATCACTCTCTCTCCTTTACACAGAAGCGGGGGACCCACTTCTTCTCAAGGAGGGAGCACCAACCCACCTAGCCCCCCTTAAGGGTCAGGTTTACAACACACTATGGCCAAAGCTAGTCCTCCCCCCCCACTGCAGATGCCATATTTGGCCTTTCTCAACATACCGGATCTCACCAAACTCACCAATGATCCTATATTGCATGATCCCACATGGCCTGCAATGCCCACCAAACTACCTTCATACATACCAAAGTTTGAAGGAAAGGCAGGCGACGACCCTGCCAACCATGTTATGACCTTTCACCTATGGTGCTCCTCCAATAGCATTATGGATGATTCCATCAGACTATGATTGTTTCAACGCACACTCACTGGCCCATCGGCTAAATGGTATGTTGAAGAAAAATCGGGGTCTCATGCAACCTTTGAGTCATTCGCCAAAGCACTCTTGAACTTCTTCCAATTACCCATCCACCACGAAAATGGTCTAGAACTACTTTATAACTTCAAACAAACCTCATCCACACACATCGCTGACCACATTCACGAGTGGCATAGGCGACGTAGTTTGTGCAAAGAAGAAACCACCAAGCAACAATGTCTCGACTGGTTTCTTAGATCACTTGTCTCTCTCCTTGGAAATGATGTAGCTTCCACCTTCCATCAATCCAAAGAGGAAGCCATAAGTAAGGACCAACAGTATGACCTCATCTATGCATAGTCAGGGTACCTATACATGGTACTTCCTGATCTTCCAAAACCTGTGCCATTTGGCCAAGACAAACCTGGGATGTCTCACTCAGCAGACAGATTGATCGGTGCCACCACACACCACGGTCCACAACCCCAACCACCACCGATGTATGGCACACCTCAATACCTGCCGGCATACGGGGGCACTTCTTATTACCCCCCACCCCCTTATCAACAACCATACCCTGTTGTTATACCTCCACCCATCAGTGGACCACCACTGGCACCTCCCATACATCCACCTATTCCCATGAACTATGGTACTCCCTCAACATCAGCTTATAGTACTAGTGAAAGCACTACACCTTCCTATGTACCTTATGGATCGGTACCACCAAAAAATCCATACTTCCCATTTCCCGGTCCTCCACAACCCATGGCTCCCCCACATCTGCATGCGGGGGTAAATTTTGTTCAACCCTTAGCTACTCAACAATACCAAAATTTTGAACAGTTGAACACAACCAATCCAACCCATCCATCGAACAATGCCAAGAAGAAAGGATGGAACAGGAATAACACCAACCCAGGTCAAGGCGGGAATCAACCCCCACAACACCAACCAACTGGAGGCAACCAGAACCAAGGGAACCAAAACCCCCAAGGGGGAAATAATAATAATAAACGCCAAGGGAGAAATAATGTTAAAACCATATTCCCTTGTTCCCTTTGTGGTGAGTTCGGCCATTACACTCATCATTGCCCCCAGATCGCTGATTTCAAATGATTGAAAGATTCTCGTAGTCTTCCTCATTCTCCTGCACAACCTGCCCCTCAGCAGGCACCACAACAATACATGCAACAACCCCCTCTCATCGTGCTGCAAAATCCTATTCCACATCAAGGTGTAATAAACACCCAATAGGACACACAACATCCCCCACCGCAGGTAGGAAAATACCCCAACCCCAACAATCCAGCAGATCACACAATTCTCCTCACCAGTGAGGAAGAAATCCTTCTGCAAACGCGTAATCGTCAGTATCATGCAAGCACTGAGTCTCCTCCCATCACTCCAAAGACAAACCCTACACCAATAGGACCTCCATTGGTGATCCCTCGCCCTGCCGCCGACACACCGCTTCGCATCCCTCGCATCCCATTGTGCAGGAATGTCCACAACCCACAGGCTAGGGCAGCTCATAACTATAGCTTGGTAGACGACTTAGCACAATCCCCGGCTGCCATGTCAGTATTGGAAGTCCTCTAGACTTGTCCTACTTAGCAGAAGTCACTACTTTCTGCCTTGGGGGTAGTCGACCCTGCAGATACTTGACTCATAACCTTTGATCTTGATAGCGGGGAACCTCATCTTCCCACCTTGATCACTTTTCAAATACCAGTGAAAATACGGAACATCACAGTTCATCGATGTATCATCGATGAAGGTGCATCTACGTGCATCATGTCCAAAACAGTATGGCAGAAACTTGGTTCCCCAGAACTCATACCCTCTGCCATCACATTACGAGCTTATGATGGACGACAATTCTCTCCTGAAGGGCTCTTCCAAAATGTCCCCGTTGAACTCGGGGGAAAGACTATTCTCATCAATATCGAAGTTATCGACGCCCCACTCGATTATAATATCTTATTCAGTCGTAGCTACATGTACGCTATGAAGGCAGTGGCATCTTTCGTCTTTCGGACAATGTTGTTCCCCCATAATGGGAAGATCGTGACCATTGACCAAGTCTCACATTATGAGCCTAACCCATCTGCCAACCTCGATAACATTCTTCCTCTCATCCACACAAACCAAGACGCATATCCACTCATCGAGATGGGTCCTGGGATTTTTAAAGATCCATCCTTGTTAGGGACATACCATGGTGCACCACCACTCCTTCATCGTGCTAATCAAGTATGCGTCATCTCATCTAACAGAACTCACACAGAGGATACCCTTCCTCCTACAGAGGCTTCTGTCATATCTGACATCCCAGTCATCACATAAACCACTCCCCAAAACCCCCTGGACACTCATCGACCCCATCAGTCCACGATTCCACCTCTTCCCAAGGAAATAGTCCATTTTGGGAGACAGTTCCCCAACCTCTCACTCAAATTCCCTTCTTTTACCCTCCACCCAGTATCGAAGCTTTTCAGGTAGCCGCAATTCTCACACTACCTAATATGGTGTTAGCAATCCCGGTTTGGTATTTACACCCACCAGAGATGGTCCCTCGACCATCCCTTCCACCCCAGAAAGAAGGAATCCCCATGACGATTCCCATTGTTACTCCTACACCCCCACTCACTACCCCTCTTGCCACAGTTGGGGGCAGGAGAAAGAAGAAGGACCCCACCGCTCCACTTCCTCCATGCATCCCCCCACCTTGTGCACTATGTGAGAAAGAGGGTCACCAAACCAACAATTGTCCATCACTACCTGAATTACAGAATTTGATCCCACTCAATCAAACTTCCCCAACACCTGCCACTACTGCTAGTCCCACCACTACCACCCCCCCTTCCAGTAGTAAAGGGTTGAGGACCAAATACGCTTGTGCTATATGTTCAGAGTATGGCCATTATACCCATCATTGCCTAGCACTGCCAGACTTTTGACAAACATTAGCCGTCGTGCGCTAGAAATTCCAGAAAAACCCCAGCCCTGTTATGTCCTCCTCAACAAATATCACTGACATTCGTTATGTCACCACTTCAGTTAATGAATGTATGATACTCCCTTGCTCTCTCTGTGATTCATTAGCTCATTTTACATACCACTGTCCTATGATCCTTGAATACAGGAAACGTCAATTGGCCCTGCTTCACCGACCTGCAGCAACGATAATTGACATTACCTCGTCACTAGAGGATCTTCATGTCATTTCTCCTGAACCCGAGGCACTTCCCACACCTCCATGGTTCTTAGATGACGTCTCTGAGGATTTACCCCCCAACCCCCCCAACTCTCCTACCCATTCCCCTACGAACACTCTCCACCCAACCACCACGGGTACCCCTCAGTACTTCAATATATAGTTTATATCGAGTGAACCCTCACCATCTCCTAGAATTGTTCCCCCTGCTTCTTCATCAGGGGGCAACCACACTGTCACCGAGATCACTCCTCATGACCCCTTGTATTCTCGACATTTCCAATTTAACGAGGAAATACTGGAAGAGATAAACCACCCATAATATCCCTGGGATGCGCTACATCACCGCACACTCTTCTCGCCACAAGAATCCCCCATTCCTCCTAACCAAAACCCCATTTACATAATCGAAACCAAAGATTTTATCCCGTCAGGGCCTATCGATTGGTTCAACAATCCCATTCCTGCCCCTGATGCTTTTGAAGAAGGTAATATGGCCAACATTTCCCCCACCATCAAAATCGACATTTCCATTAAAAATGACATCATCGAAGAAATCACCATTGGAGCTGCTTGCACTCCTCAGGAAATCACCGCATATAAAGCCCTCTTCCAGGAATATAGGGATATTTTCGCTTGGTCATACACGAAAATTCCTGGACTTGATCCCTCTATTGTCAAACATCGCATCGACACCTGGCCCGACATTACACCAATTCGCCAAAAGCAGTGACCTCTACACCCATCCAAATCCGCGGCTATCAAAGCCGAAATTGACAAATTACGCGCTACCGGGTTTATTTACCCCATCGCTTATATCTCATGGGTTTCCAACCCTATACCTGTTGAAAAAAAATAGGGCACTATCCGCATTTGCACAGACTTTCATGATATCAACAACGCATGTCCCAAAGACAACTTTCCAATGCCTTTCATCGATCAAATTATTGACGACTCCGCCGACCATGAGGCTCTCTCCTTTATGGATGGATTCTCTGGCTATAACCAAATTCAAATCCACCCAGCCAATCAGTGTAAAACTGCATTTAATACCCCGTGGGGTACTTTTTCATATCATGTCATGCCTTTCGACTTAAAAATTGCCGGTGCAACTTTCCAATGGGCGATGACATACATCTTTCACGATCTGGCTAATATCATCCTCGCCTACTTGGACGACCTCACAGCTCGATCCAAGAAACGCACCCAGCATCTCAATGATTTATGAATCATCTTTCAATGGTGTCATTAGTACAACATCCGCTTGAATCCTCTCAAGTGTGTGTTCTGTGTCACTGCAGGGCGCCTCCTCGGTTTTATTGTTTCCCAAAGCGGTATTACCATGGGCCCCCTCAAAGTCCAAGCTATCACCGAAATTCCACCTCCCCAAAATTTACGACAACTTCAGAGTCTACAGGGTAAAGCTAAATTTCTTAGATGCTTTGTCCCCAATTACACCATACGCGCACATGGTTTCCTTCGCTTACTACGTCACGACATCCCTTTTCATTGGGACGACCATGCCCAATAGTCATTTGATGATATTAAAGCAACGCTTTCAAATGTACCTTTAATTAGTGCACCTGACTACAATCATGACTATATCCTCTATGTATCAGCATCAGCTGTATCAGTAGCCGGTGTCCTCATCCAGCTCCTGAACATGTCGTTTATTACGCTAGTAAAAACCTTTCAGGACCACCCTTGAAATATAAACACGAAGAGAAACTTGCTCTTGCAGTTGTCCTCGCAGTCCAGAAACTGTGCCATTACATTCTGCTTCGTACCACAAAGGTCATTGCAGATTCCAACCCTATGCAGTACTTGCTCAGCCGTCGGCAAGTTAACGGAAAATTTGCTCGATGGATCATTATCCTTCAGGAATACAACCTCGAGTTCTCAACACCTAAGAGTAAGAAGGCCCTTGTTCTAGCCGAGCTTTTCACGACCCTCCCCTCTAACACCACCAACACCCCCGTCAACACCGACTTTCCCGATGAACATCTCTTTTACATCACTTTGGATGATCCTTGGTATGACGACCTCCTTGTCTACCTCCGAACTCAAAAGTTCGGCAACCACCTTTCACGAGATGATCGTCGACGTATTATCCATCAGGCTCCCCACTACCTTCTCATCAGAGACATCTTATGCCGACGGGGCGTCGACACCATTCTTCGTCGATGCCTGACTATTGATGAGGCTGATAGAGTATTAAACAACTGCCACAATGGTGCATGTGGAGGCCATCTTTCGGGTATATCCACTTCTCAAAATATTATCCGAGCCAGGTACTTTTGGCCTACCTTATTTCATGATTTCATTCATGCCGTGAAATGATGTGAGCAATGTCAGCTTTACGCCAACAAAGCCCGAGCTCCCCTTGCACTTCTTCACCCTGTCATTACTGCCAGCCCTTTTTGCAAATGGGGCATCGACTTTATGACTTGTAATCCCCCCTCCAACAATGGTCACAAATACATCATTGTCGCCGTTGATTACTTCACCAAATGGGCAGAAGCCATGCCCACTTTCAAAAACACCGTTGACACTGCAACACGTTTTTTCTTTAACCACGTCATATCCCACTTTGGAGTACCCCTCCAACTGGTTTCTGACCATGGGAAACACTTCGAGAATGAGATCTTCATTGAACTCTCATCTCGGCTAGGATTCTCTCATGAGTTTGCCTCACCATATTACCCCCAGTCAAATGGACAGGTTGAGGCAGTTAACAAAGTCCTCAAGACCATGTTACAGTGCACGATTAATAAACATAAAACCAATTGGAATCATATGTTATTTTCTGCGCTATGGGCTTATCGAACGGCTATGAAAACCGCTACTGGTTTCACACCATTTCATTTAGTCCATGGGGTCGAGGCAACTCTTCCCATCGAGTGCGAAATTCCCACCTTACGCACTGCAATTGAGCTATTACTTGACATTGCTCCAATGGAGCAGCGCTTGTTGAACTTGGAGTTTCTGGATGAATATCGTCGATCTTCATTATAGAACAACGAAGCAGCTAAAAAACGATCCAAGGCTACCTTTGATCGCCATGTGAACCTTCGATCATTCCGCGAAGGCAACCTCATCCTGGCTTACGATGTCGCTCATGATACCTTCGGCCATGGCAAATTCGAATAACTCTGGCATGGCCCATACATTATTCAACATTGCCTCACCAAAGGCGCATACATCCTGGCCTCCCCCGAAGGCCTCTCTCTCAAAGAACCCGTTAACGGGTTGTATCTCAAGAAATTTTATGCTTAAAAGTAGTCATTCTACTTTAGGTCATTTCGTTTTCTAGCATTTTTAATCTTTTTTCTCCTCCCCTCACATCTAAACTATCCTTTGTGCTATTGAAAGATGCTTCCTCTACCAGCCTACCACATCGGTTACATCGACGGCGCCAGCTGTTGGACACCAAATCTCACTTCGGCTGCTTGGGCTCTCTAGTCACACTTATCAAATACATGCTCATATCTTTGATTCTCTTCAGATATTGTTCACTTTGGGGATTTGGTTTTCATGTGTGCAGGTACTTGATCATCATATCTTGACACAACCCCTTCAGGTATATACTCATCACTGGCATGTAGGATTTCCCGTTGTATCGCACTTTCATTTCCTGTAACACCCTTTGATATTTGCCTCTAGGATTCTCATTTCCGGCTTTGCAGTACCCACGCCTCCATTTGCATCATCGATACTATTACCCAGTAGCATTATTACCCACATGATTTGTCCCATTCATAACACCTTGTGACACTTTTGACACTCATGTTGTTCTTCATTACCCTTTAGGGATGGGAGTCCTGATAGTCTTTCATCATGTCGCGAATCAACCACATACTTCTTCTCCTCATTTTGCTAGCTTTCCCACATGGACTCCCAGATTATCTCTTCTCGGTTCTATTTTTTACCTGCACCTCCGTAGTATCACGAACCCTCCATATCATCCACAATCAGTTTGCCCGTCTGCAAACATACCTTCATTTCACCTACCTCATACAGAAACTCACCAATGGGGCCCCCACCCTTCATCAATTTTCCAAGCACATTATGCCCTCCGTGGGCCACCCATATCACACTGGGGAACCCGTTTCTGTATTTGTACATTTCTCCCCAATTATTCATTATTTATTGTACAAACGCCTTTATTTTCCCGTCATTACATTCCCTTTTTGTTGTCACCTTTGGGCGACCTACTTTCCTTTTTTGGCCATCCGCAATCCATGTCACCCTTGGTTGGAGCACTACTTATCATCTACCCTTGCCAGCATCGTCCATATCTTCAGAGTACCCCACAGGTCACTTAACTCTTCCCTCTGAATTTGTTCACCTTGTCTCGCCTCTGGCACAACTTATCACTGGTCTTGTCGTCCCCCTGACACTCGACCTCGTTACATGGTTGCGACCACTTTTTATCTCATGCATCCTCCAACCAAGGGCAGTCTTGAGTCTTCCCACATCTTGACTTCGTCCATATACCTTTGCCACTTCCTCACCTCAGTATATTTCATGAAGCCCTTTGCTTCTGGGAGTCACGTTCCCCTTTTGTCGACATCAACACCATTTTCCAAAGGGGCGACATTATCTTGATCCTCATTCTCCACTCAATGAGAGATCTCAGATGGCATAGGGTGACACACCATTTCTCCCTGCTGTCGTTGACCCCCATAACATTCAACGCCAACACATTCTCATGTTACGGTGGGTCTTACTTTGCGACTATTGCAGTTATTTCTCTCATTTCTGAAGACCTCTGAATTTGGCTAGGCTATCATTGCCCACATAATCGCTGCTACTTATTAACGCGATCACTTCCTACCATTCAGAGTATGTTCATTTACAGAATTGTCTTTTGCCTTTATCACAATCTCCCCCGAGGGCGCTGTAGTTGTCTACACCAACGCTTCAGTCATCTTTGTCAGAGTTACATAACACGAGCATGGGGCATGCCCGCCTCATTTGTACACAGTTTTATCTTTTACGCACCTCATGGAAGGTCGGGTCCTACCAGGTTCCTTTCTCCTCCAACGGATTTCTCTAAACGATCCCACTATTGCTCTATCCTACGAAAACATTCTCAGTAGAAGAAACATTGATGGATTTTGGCTATACGTATGCTCCTAACCTCATCCATCAGGGGGAATCTGTTATCACTAAAATTTTGTCAGCACATGGTTACAAGAACTCAACATCATCAAACAGTAATGAAGTCATTCATGGACCTGAATTAATTCCACAGCATTCAAAAAGGTCAAAAAACTATACAAAGTAGTGAAAAATTGAAGAGCGCTTTACAGGCATTGGGTGCGCGCGCATGTGCGGAACAGGAATGTGTAAATCGCGCACAGACGCATGATGCGTGACTGTTAGCGCAAAAATCCGCGCACCTGCTAAACAACACATTTATTGAAGTGGTCGGCCTCCCAACCACTTATGGTTCAGCTCCCAAGCTGATTTGACCCTCAAATCCAGGCTGGATCCGAATGGTGGGCTGGTCAAAGACCTAATAATGCCCTAAATGGCCTCTTTTCACACTACAAAGCAGTTAAACAATAACCCAAAGCAATGCTATAAAAAGCCATGAATGCACCTCATTTTCTCAAAGAATTCAAAGTAATGTTATGCTACCTAGATTGTTTTAAGGACTCCATCCTTGAAAAGAGCATTTTGGCACCATTACATTAGAAAATCCACCTCTCCATTGAGTGGATTTGTAAAGAGTTCTTTCATCACCATTTTCATTTTTCTTGTTGTAAGAAGAGCAAGCTAGTGATGGTCCAAGAACCTTCCCTTGGAGGAAGAAGGGACTCATAGTCCCCTTTCTTCTTGGTGCTTTGTTTTCATCAATAGATCAGCCTCAAACATTGGTGACATGGGTCTTTTGGTTCTTTTCATTTCTATGTCCCTATGCTCATGATTTTAATTTTTATTGCATCTATTAGTTTAATTCTTAGTTATAGTTTTATTTTCTTTCTCTAACTCTTTCCTCTATAGTTGTCCTGCCTAGCAGACCCAACTAGGCTTGCAAGCATCTCGATTCTACTCACCAAGGTGACAAAGGAGGTGCAAGAGTGGTCTTACCCCAAACCATGGAGAGTTTTTCCTCATAACCGAATTGGCAACTCCACTGGGGAATTTCTCCCTTTTGGGGCTAGTTGGTGCTTTTTCCCTTTGATTGCTCTCTATTTTCCTAAGTTTTTGTGTCGCATGTTGCTTAAAAACTCCTACATTACTTCACATATTAGTTTCTTGGCCTAGTTCTTAACAAGACAATGTTTTCCTTGATATACGTGGGTTTTCCCTTGACAAACGCGTACATATGCATGTTGTCTATGATTAGGACGCATACATATGCCTCTATTCCCTAAACAATCGCGTAGTTATTTTTCTAATCATTTTTTGGTTCAATGTGGTGTTTGTTGGGTGAGTTTTGAGTGTTGTTGAGTCTTCTTAGATCTCTATCTTGTCTGTTGAGTGTTTGCAAAGTGATATGAAGCCATATTATTGTTAATTTTTTTGGCAAACTAATTTCTTGTCTTTTTTCTCATCTTTAGTCCTTGCATATTGGCCTGAGTAGTAACTTCTTGGTGTCCCGCTTGGATTGTTTTCCTATGCTGGTAGTATGGTCTGTCCATGGAGTTTTTTATTGAGTCTTTGCATTTTCATTTCCTTATATTGAAAATACAAAAAAAAAATGTTTATGAATTTCACTTGAAGCATTTTCATTTTTGTTTAGATTGAATTAGTCTTGACATCTTAGGAAAGATTACATTATCATTAAAATTGAATAGATTGCATCTTATGCATGGAATTTAGAAGCATACCATTTCTATTGAAAAAAAGACTAATACTTAGCAATGTTTTTACATGAGCTCCTTTCAAATGCTGAGTCATCACACCATTATTTTCATGACCACACCTATAGAGTAAGCATAAGCCACTAAAATTAATGCTCAATAATTAAAATTGATTAGAAACGACTTTATTTTTTAGGGTACACAAACAAGTTTAAGACTTAGGGCCTTGGAATAGGATTTTGTGAGTAAATTTCTCCAAGGCTACAAAATTCAACATAGGTGTCTGTCCAAGGAGTGGTAAAACCAATTGTATAATTAGTGTCCTCAGGAGGCTCTACTAGCACTATAGTTAAACATGAGGTCATGCAAAGTTGGTTGCAGAGATAGCCCTCTAATACCTTCCTAGAGTTAGAGATATTTCTGGGGTTCTATTCATATACGGGGATTTTGCTAGTGCCTTTACCTTTGTGAGAGGCGGTTCTTTCAAGGCTTCAGGATTTTCTACCCTACCCACACAGTGGACTTGACCTACGACTGCTTTCTCGAGAATTGGTTATACAGTGGTGACCTTAGTTTCCTGACCTAGGTATCCACATAGGTTTCTTGCAAGGGTTATTCTACAGGTACCTTGAGTCAGATAGGGATCATACAACACATAGAATTTATGTAGGATTCTCTCTCCAGAGGGATCTGACCAATTGCATCGTAAATCCCATGAGGGTTCTTATAACTGATTTTTTTACCTCCACTCTATTTTTCAGGAGTCTTATCCTCTCTTGGGAGAGAAATACCTTCTTTAGTTTAGGAGGTCCCTTTCAACCATCTTATCATATTTGCGTGCATTGGCCCTTGATTTATTTAGGAGCATGCTCTTTGTACATTAGTTGAACTTAGGATTTTGTATTGCGTCACCAATTTTGAGCCATTGTGGAGTGAGACTAGCCTCCCCACTGATCTTAACGGCTTTTGAATCAATTACCACAGTTTAGTCTTATATCGAAACTGCCTCCTTAAAAGCGTAGAGTTAATAGATGTGGTACATACATCTCCGCCAGTCAGGATCATGACCATCCCATCATGAGAACTGAGTCATATACAAGTATTGATTCAAGTGTGAATGGATCAGGAAGCCATTCGACTCCTAACTCTGCTATGATTAGTGGAGTCCCCACGACTCCCCCATTAGTGGTTACCTAGACTCCTACACCTCTCTCAAGTAGTACTACCCTGTCCATGGGCTCACCTCTATCTATGGGGATGGGTCCTTATATATTTTTTAGAAATACGAATCTACCATCATCGATATCTGCTCCCCCTGGTAGCTTTTCAACCGAGATTCCTAGTTATAATTCTCAGATGATGCCTTTGGTCTCTAATCCCTTTTCTTTTGGTATGCCCAATATGAATCTACACATGTCATCCTCTATTCCAACATCTAAAATTAATACTAGTTTTGGGTCAGGGGGCACATCGCCTCCTTACAATCCTTTCCTGTTCAGTGGGGGTCATATCACTTGGTCGTTTCCTTCGGTAGGGGTTTAGAATTGTCCTTCCTTTGCACCCAATTCTATTCATGGTTTTCAAGGATGGAATGGAAAAATGGGTGGTGGTTCTACTTTGTATGTTTCATCTGTCTATCCTTCTTCCACAATGTCTATTCCCACAAATGATTTTATTATGGAAAACCCCCCTCAAACCTCTAGTGCTACATCAGGGGGGAATCAATTTTATAAAATAAGAAAATCCCCCGCACAAAATCGTTTCGTTAGGGGGAAATGTATATCATCACATGGAGAATCTGTATCATATCACTTTTTCTTCACAAGCATCCCCATCAATGGTGATACCTCTACAACCTTTTAAAAATCAAGTAGGAGGAGGATATTATCCTACCAGGTAGGTCCATGGTGTCTACCAAAACCCTCATCGACTTATAGTCTTTCTCAATTAGTCTTTCCTGGGAGCATGGTCTCAGACGTTGCAACCAAGACTCCCTTTTCTAGCCACGCTTAATTTTCCAGATCTATCAAAATTAATGAACGACCCTGTGTGTCATGATTCGACATGCCCCCCTGTTCCCACCAATATTCCCTCGGACATTCCAAAATTTGAGGGTAAGAATGGTGAGGATATAGGCGATCACATCACTAATTTTCACCTATGGTGCTCATCTAATTATCTTAATGACTATTATGTTCATTTGAGACTGTTTTAATGCACCCTCATAGGGGTTGCTGTGAAATGGTACATCGAGTTACTAGGGGGTACATACCAAAATTTCAATGAGTTGGTATTGGTTTTTCTCAATCACTTTCAACTACCAGTTCGTTACGACGTTGATACAAATCTTTTATCGATTTTTTGTCAAGACAAAGCCACCCACATCTCATATCACATTCAAGAGTGGCATAGAAGAAAGAGATTGATTAAATCTACCATTCCATTGGAGTTCTTGTAGGAGTGGCTCCTCAAGTCCCTATTGCCGTACATTTCGAAGGATGATTCCACATCCATAGTAATGACTGAGGAAGAGGCCATTTTTAAAGCCCAACAATTAGATCTTATATACGCTCAGTCTGGGATACTCTATGAGATTATTCCCGACGCATCACAGTCAAATTACGATCCAAGTTCGTAGACCAGGTGACAAATCAGATGTAAAATTTGTCTCTCAACAAGTCTGTAGTAGGGCAAGATACAACTTCATCCTCTCCCACCCAATCGTCAGATGTACATTCTGTGCAATCAACAGACCCAAAGTGTAACCCAAAACCCAAAGGGAATAAGAGGAAAGGTAGGAATAATAACCATAAGGGTAGGAATAACAACAGTAATAAGAGAAAAGACAACCAGAATAATGATAAACCTAGTAACATTGTTGGTGAGGGAAAGAAAGAAAAGCGGAAGGTGAATTTTCCGTGTAAGTTGTGTAAAGAGGATCACCTTACCCATATTTTACCCAAGATAGAGGAATCCTTTAGGATTATAGTGCAACAAGCTATTGTGTTAACTAATCCATTTCCACACAATCAAAATATGGTCTCAGGATCCTCAAACACTAGAAATGCATCAGGCGGAGGTCACAGTCCCTTGACACATGATGGTGGCCATCAATGCATCAATATGCTCTGATATGAGGTTAGCTTAGCCACTAGGACTTGTGATTATGGTGCTAAACAAATTACTTTGGGTATAGAGCCTCCCCCTCTAGAAACACCCTTGCATATCAATAAGCTTGACCCTACACATCACATTTCAAAAGGAGTTCTTAAATGCTCTGCTCATAATCCTAATTCTATAGCCGCCCAAAATTACTCGATTGTCAAAGATTTGGGTCAAACACCATGTGAAATTTCATCTTTGGAGGTACTCCAGATGTGCCCAACACAGAATAATTCCTTGTTATCTGTGTTGGGAGCTCTTGACTCAAGTGGCTAAAAAATCATCAAGTTCGATGTCACAGATGTTAAACCTCACTTACCTTACCATGTGGATTTTGCAGGTTCATGTAGAATGTATGGATATAATTGTTAAGTGTTCCATCATGGATGAAGGTGATTCGACATCTGTGATGTCTCTACCTTGTTGGAAAGCCCTTAGCTCTCACCATCTTTCTCAGTCCATGACTATGTTGACTGCATTTGATGGGCGTTCATTCAAACCCCATGGTATCCTTCCTGATTTTCTAGTCCAATTAGGAGGTAAAACCATGGAGATCTAATTTGAGGTGGTTGATGCACCCCTTGACTACAATATTTTACTGGGGCGTAATTGGATTTATTCTATGTCAGTTGTCATGTCATCGATGTTTCGTGTTTTATGCTTCCCTCATGAAGGAAAGATTGTGATGATCGACCATTTATATTTTTCACGCTCTAGCCCCTCTGCATCGGTGGGTCCATTGGTCCCCATTGTCAAGAATTCTCAGAAGGAAACTAAGAACATTGGTGTCGGGATGTATCCTTATTTGATGGGAACCTTTAATTTCTTGGCACAGTCTCATACATTAATTACATTTCCAGTGAATCCTCATCGTCATTCAGGTTTGTCTCATTTCACACTTCATATTTTGATGACCCATGGACTTTACCTTCTTCGACTACGTCTTATGAAGGTCAATCACACATCAGAATGGAAATTTTGTTATCTACAACTGAGATCACATATCAAGTTATCCAAGAAGCCACTACAGACCTAGATCCTCGCTCTTTGCAAACTGAAGAGATGGATCCTGTTCTAGAGCCCATATGGGTCATAGGCTCATCTATTTCACATGTTTTCCTCGATGGTAATTTTCCTTTGGAAGAAGCAATCTTAGAGGCCATGATTGGTCCTGATAGGCCTTGGGAGGACCTTCATCATAGATCTTACTTTCTTCTAGAGCTTGATAGGATCAAGAAAGATGTGTTTGGTCGCCATGATCGAGATTGTTGGTCACCCCGTGGTCCCATTAGATAAGCATGACATATATGTCGAAGGGAACATGGTGAATATCTCTCCTACCATTGTGATCAACATCTCTCAAACCCCTGTAAAGATTGAGAATGTTTATATCAGTGAAAACTGTTTGCCTGAAGAAATTCAGACTTACACTAATCTGTTCAAGGAATTACGAGATGTATTTTCTTGGTCATATGAAGAAATGCTAGGGATCGACCCTAGTATTTTCAAACATGAGATTAAGAATTATCTGAATTTTAAGCTAGTTCAACAATTCCTTAAATCCATGAATCCCAAGAATTCCCCCATCATTAAGGCATAGGTGGAGAAGCTACTTAACGTTGGATTCATCTACCTAGTTACTTTGACTAAATGGGTATCCAACCCCATTCCCATGGATAAGAAGTAAGGAACCATCTAGGTTTTTATGGATTTCAGAGACCCGAATAAATCATGTCCTAAAGACAATTTCCCTACGCCATTTATCGATTAGATTATTGACGAGTGTGTAGGGAGTGAAGTCTTTTATTTTATGAATGTATTTTCAGGCTACAATTAGATCAAAATTAAACCCAAGGATCAACATAAGATGATGTTTATATGTCCTTGGGATACATTTGCATACCAGAAAATGCATTTCATCCTTAAAAATGTCAGAGCAACTTTTCAGTGGGCTATGACCTTTGCTTTCCATGACCTCAAATAGGTAGTTGAGGCTTATTTGGATGACCTTGCTGCTCACTCTCACATGAGAGTGGACCATCTGACTCATCTTTGACTTGCGTTTGAAATATGTTGTTACTACCATATTCGATTAAATCCTCATAAATGCATATTCTGCGTTAGGTCAGGTCACCTTTTGGGATTCATAGTCTCTGAGAAAGGGATCATTGTAGACCCCATGATGGTAGAGGAAATACTTCGATTTCCTCCCCCACACAGTATTCGACAACTTCGGGGTTTATAGGGGAAAGCTAAATTCCTGCATCGATGTATAGATAAATATGCCAATATCATTAAGGGTTTCATGCATCTATTGAAAAAGGATACTCCATTTATATGGGATGAGCGAGCCCAGGTTTCCATTGATTCCCTTAAAAAATCCCTAGTGTCGACACCTTTGCTTAGTCCTCCAAACTGTTGTAGAGATTTTTTTCTTTATATAGCCGCGTCTGAAGGGACGGTTGGTATGGTTCTCATTCAGGATAATGATGAGATCCGAGAGAACGTTATATATTATCTTAGTCAAAATCTAATTGGTCCTAAACTTAAGTACTCTCACGTGGAGAAGATAGCTTTAGTAGTCGTGTATGTGGTTCAATGATTATGATATTATATTTTACTTCACAAGACTACTGTGGTCTCCAATGTCAATCCATTTCAATACCTCCTGAAAAGACATCTCATAGCGGGGAAATACAATAAATGGATTGTGATTTTACAGGAGTTTGATCTCATTTTTTTCTCTACAAAATCTAATAAATCACTAGTCTTTGCGGAATTAATGTCATATTTCCCTAGGCAGGATGAGGATATTGTTTATGATGACTCATTTGTTGATGAGCACATTTTCCTTATCTCATCTTCAGACCCCTGGTATGGAGAAAATTTAATATATATTCATACTCTAAAGCTTCCCCATCATCTTTCGAGAGACGACCGACGATGTATACACCATCAAGCCAAAAACTACCTCATTATCGATGACACTTTGTATCGTCAAGGGGTGGATTCTATTTTGTGTTGTTGTTTGAATCACAAAGAAGATGAAGCTGTGATTAATATCTGTCACAATTTATATAGGTGGAAATTGGTGGCCACCCACCTATTCCACTGGCTCAAAATAGGGGTTTCCAACTTGCCAGTGTTTCTACAACTTTTTGAGTCCCAAACTTCTGGGATCATTTTGAAGCCCTAAACAATGTTTTCTAGACCCACCACAATCACACTACATGATTTAGATAGAGTGTGACAAAAAATATGTATTCCTTGGATAGACCTTTCAAACGAGATATCGTGCACCCCAAACATAGATCGTATGCAAAAGTTACGCCCTTAGGAAGTTGACGTACCAACTTACCCCATCGGGGCCCACATGACTTTTAACATTTCATCTTACGGGGTTAGGGTTTTGGATTTTCTTCATGTTAAAAAGGCCTTGAGAGCCTCATTGTAATCATCATCATCTTGTGAATGAGCATAGCCATCACATCTCTTCTCAGAGATAAGCTGCCACCATTCTAACGAGTCATTCACTCTATAATTTTACAGTTTCTGTACATTCTCTCATTAATAAAAAGTTTGCATTATTGTATCTCTTTGTTTATTGCAATATTTATATGTATCTAGAAATATCTCTGTATATTTCATTGTTATATATCTTCCTTTATTTTTTTCTCAAAATAATCTGGATCAACAGTGCGACGTGTGGTGGTCACTTATCTGGGCTTGCGACAACCCAAAAGATATTGTGAGTTAGTTATTTTTGGCCATCAATTTTTAAATATTGCGTAGAAGCGATCAAGAAGTGTCACCCTTGACAAGTGTTCTCTCATAATACATGCTTGCACCCTGCCCCTAAGAAGTGTCACCCTTTCTAGGTGTCTGCTTGTAAGACATGCTTGCACCCTACCCCTTTACACCCAGTCAATACCGTTGGTCCCTTCACCAAGTGGGGGGTGGATTTCATGGATTGCAACCCAACCTTGGTTAGGGGGCACCATCATATTATCGTGGTCATGTATTATTTTACCAATTGGGATGAGGCCATGCCTACAGTTACATCCGATGGTGAGACTACAACACATTTCGTATTCAACCAGATTATAGATCGGTTTGGAATTCCTAAGGAGATTGTCATCAACCATGGTAGTCACTTCCCAAACACAATGATGACATAGTTGGAATCGAAACTAGGGTTCAAGCAATATCATTTGTTGTCCTATTATCCCTAGGAAAATGGCCAAGTGGAGGCCATGAATAAATCTCTCAAATCCATTTTGCAAAAAACTGTTAGGAAGAGTAAATCTAACTAGTACATGATGCTTTACCTCTCTCTATGGGCATACCAAAATGTAGTAAAGACTTCCACGTTTTTTTCACCATTCCAGTTAGTTCACGGAGTGGAGTCAGTCCTTCCCATTGAATGTGAGATCCCTTCTCTTAAGTGAGCAATTGAGCTCCTACCTGACATGAATGATATCAAAGAACACCTTATACACTTGGAGAAACTTGATGAGAAACCTAAATATTCCACTTTATCCATCAAGGAGAATAAGTGTCCTGTTAAGGTTAAATATGTTAAAATCGTCCATCCCCGACAGTACATGAAGGGTGACTTGGTCCTTCTTTATGACCAAGCTAAAGAATTGCTAGGGGTGGGAAAGTTCAATACCATGTGGCATGGTCCTTATATAGTGAGACGTGTCCTAGAAAAATAAGCTTATGAGTTAGAGGATTATGAAGGGAATATGTTGAAGGAGCCCATAAATGGGCTCTATCTCATGAAGTATTATGTTTGAGCCCTCCAACTTGAGCATGAGCTTTGTATACTATTGCACTTTAGTGTATATAGTTTTCTACGGTCCTTTTGTGTCGTCAGTTTTCTTATTGAGTTTCCCCTTGGTTGAAAGACGTCAATGAAATGATTGGTGTTCTTAGGATTCGTTGACAGTGTCATTCGTTATACTCAAGATGTTTCTTCCGTCGCTTGGGTTATCTATTCACCTGACATACAACTGGTGTCTTCAGGAAGCATTTGTATGGAGCCGTCGACAAACAAAGTGGCTGAGTATAGCGTCGTCATTGAGATATTACATGACATTATTTTGCAAGGTGTTCAATATCTAGATGTTAACCTGGATTCCTAGTTAGTTGTGTGTCAATTGAACAACATGTATCAGGTTAGGGATCCTATGCTACTTCAACGATTCCTTCGGGTACAAATTTTGGAATGATATTTTGATTTCATTACTTATAAGCATGTCCATAGAAGTTGTAATACAGTTTTCGATGCATATGCTAATTACGTTTTAGATTGGATTTGTTTACATAACTAAGAAAATGAAACACACATTCATACATTCATCCATTGTAAGATACATAAGTAAAGACAAAGACCAAAACATTATTGTATTCCATTCATCAAGTCCAAAAAATATGGTATCATAGTACAAAATTAGGCTAGTAACCTTCAAAACATATATATGACTGGTACATAAAATTACCATGGCATCTAAGCCTGCGGTCCTGGGTGCATTTCATCATAGCACACTATTGCATTAGTGAGACATTGAAAGAGTCTCACCCACGCACAGGGTACACCTACAACTTTCCTTTGCATATCCTCAGGGAAATCCTCAACCTAGACCATAGGAATCCTATGATTTAGATGTGATAGGTTGCCTTGCATGTTCTAAATCACTTGCTCTACATCCCCACCCACCATCTCCTCCCCTCGTTCCTTTCTTTGATTCCATGGGTATCCTTTCGGTCGTCATGGTCCCACATTTACATAAGAGAGATAACTGTTAGTATATGATACCATGCCAAAAATATTTGTGTTTTTTTTTTGCACTTATCAAATCAAAAAACAAAAACAAAAATTATTATTGATCTCCTCGAATGGTAACGAGATGTCCCGATATCCTTGGTATTCAATACCCTTGTAGGGATAGTCATCGATGACAATTATATGTCGTCGCCACGAGTGAAATAAATAATCATTGTAGGGGTTTGGTACCCTACCACCTCCCAACCGCCTCATCACCTCGGTCCACCAGGTCATGGAGGGATTGCATAGATCATGTGGAATAATTTCCACTCTAGGACTAAGGGATGGAACCATCTCGAAGAAAAAACTACACAAAATGTAGGAAAACCCGAAGTTCCTCATCCTCCCAAGTTTTCAGTATGTGAGTCGAATTTTCATGTTGGCCAATAGGGAGGTACTCTAATCATAAAATGTGGGTCTCAAACAATCCACAACATAAAACATAAGCGACATCGATTCCCAATGTAGAAAGGTCAATCTTGATATTCGCGTGAGTACTAGGATGATAATATTCAGGATGAGGTTCTCAATTTCCCTAATAGGGAGTTGGCTCACCACTTTCTTTGTATTTGCAACACAGTAGGTGGAGATGTACTATTCCATAGCTATCCCACCTCTATCCCCTCAGGCCTTGAGATTTACCATCTCTCCCTGATGAGACAAACCTATAGTGAAATAAATATCGTCCACCTCAATTCTCAATGGTTTCCCATCGAGATTGAAGGCCTCAGTCTCCGAATCCCAGCAGATTATCAACGTTTGGAGCAACCTCACTTGTGCCCTCATTCCTTTTATGGCCCAAAATTTGTAGAGACCACATATTTTCAAGGATGTTTGGACCCTTATATATCTTTCTACTACAACATCAACATCCTCGTGCTCTCGTTCTCTCCATTCAATCACCATTTTGCAAAGGAAACATCGATTTTTTAGTCATTTTTCTTACAAAACATGTTCACGAAGTTGTACGTGGGATACGATTTGAACAATCACGTATAGATTTTGATATATACGGGAAGGATTCACCTTTCTTATGTACATGGGTTCATATACATGGCCCAATCAACTATAGCCTATGTACACCCATTTTCTTACTTTACGACCTCCAAAACTAAAAAAAATGAAGACTAGAATTAAAATTTAAACCATGAAAATGGAAGAGCATGGGATGGACACTTACTTGGTCTAGATGGTTTTTGATTTCATCGCCTGTAGCTCACTTAATCATCACTGGAAGATCATAGGTGAAATGGCCTAAAAGGCACTATGTGGGTAAAAAACTCAAAATTACATGGTAAAACTTGTTATTTTTACTATTTTTGGAAAACATTTACCCACTTTGCATAGTTTTCATCCTATTTTTATTTATTTTTGAAACCATATGGAATAATCATGCAGTGTTAGACTTGGTTGGAAGTGGTTTTTTCAGGGTATAGTAGATTTCCAATGTTCTTTAGACCATTCATGCCTCCGACATGTATATAGCATCACTGGCATTTAGGATAGGTTTTCACCTCACATTTACATTTTTGTATTGTCCTATGCCCACACTTCATCTGCCCTAGGTACGAACCCATTTTTTAATGACACAAAACCTTCTCACTATTAATAGAAGTTTCATTATTAAGTGGTAGAGGCTTACCAAACATGGGTACCCTAGTTAGAACTCTTTTTCCATTTGGTGCCCATGAAAAAGTTACTCCATAGGTCCGGGAGTCCCTTGTAGTCCCGTTGTGAATTTTTGTTTGAACCTCATTCTAACCACTACCTATGGGAATCCCTCCATTATGTGTTACTCATAAAAACATACTAGAGTCTTAGTTAATCTCTTTTCAGACACTTTAAAATGAAAATATTGTCGAGTAAGCTTGTCTCTTTCACACTCATTAAATGGCTTTTAAAGGATGTCTATTTCGGTATAAGTTTAACTCTTTTCCAGACCAAATAGATTAATTATGAAAAAGGAATACTCTAGTCACCATTGGATAAAAGAGTTCTCCTTGGTATCATTTTATGCTTTTTCAGGCCCAGGGGACTAAATTTACGAAAAAGAACATTACTGGAAGTTTCTTTCTAGTGTTGAGTTGTAATTGCATTTCATCACCCTGTGCGAATTGTTGAGTCTAATGATGGCTCCCTCTTTATTGTTATAAGCATATTTCCCCATAAATTCTCAGCATTCACTCAGTAGTGTCTTCCATATATCCTTTGCAACTTGAAACCCTTTACCCTAAGAGGAAACATCCCCTCGAGTGTCCATATCTTGCATGTGTTCCCTTACATCACACATGAATATGTTCCACTACATGGAACTTGTTTACTTTATCGTGACACTCGTTTCCTCTCTTATATCATAATATTCTTCTGCATTTAAGAAACAAAAAAAGAAGGGTGG
>ML848366.1:23353-40342 GCA_009831015.1 Picea engelmannii | reverse complement strand
ATATTGACGTTTTAGATGACACTTTTCTGAAACAGTGGGGAGACAAAAAGGATTACTTATATTATATCACTGAGTTTAGATCTCTGAAAAGAAAAAATAGTGAGTATGTGTCACATTTTATTAAAAGTTTTAATAAAATGTATACCAAAATCCCTGATTAAATCAAGCCTATTGAAACCTCTACTAAAATTACTTTTGCTAATTCCTTTGATGTTGAATTATATCTTTTGTTGAGAGAAAGAAGGTTTGCTACTTTGAGCTGGATGCAGGAGAAAGCTATTGAGGTACAGTCAAATATTCTAGCAACATAAATATTAAGGACAAAATCTGACAGAGACAAAAAGAAGTAGAAAGAAGATGTCTCATCTTCTTCCAATACAACATCTTATCCAAAAATCAATGAAATTGCTAAAATGTTGAAAACTCTAACATCATAATTGGCTAGATTGAAATTGGAAGCAAAGCAACCAAATAGACTTGTTCATGAGGGTGGGAACAAGAATCCAAATAAGTTCATAAGACCACAAAATGATCCTCATATTATGCAAAGAGAAAGAAGGAATCATGAACACCAAATGATCTTTCCCCCTTTTCCAAAATAATGTTGTTGAAGATACAGAAGAAAGTGATAATGTTGAAGAAAATTCTACAGCTGATTTAGATGGAACTAAGCTTCCTACTAGTCACTTGACTCAACAGGAATATGATGATTCTTTAATATCAAATCAGTTTGATGATCAAGAAGAGGAATTTTTTTCAGAATGAGCCACAAAAGAAATATAATTTAAGGTCTAAATAAAGTGGGTCGAAATCGAATGTTCAAACTCAGATTAATAAGAAAAATACTCAATCCAAGAAGGGGCCAAGCAAATCATATCAGCATCAACAGCCTATCAAGGCAGGTGTTTTAGAAGTAAAATAAACAGAAAGACAACTATCTCCTTTTAAGATGGAGCACGAGATAAATGAAATTAAAATGCATGTGCCTTTGGTGGAGATAATGCAGAATGAGCCTTTTAAACATTCTATATTGAAGGTTTTGAAATCCCCTGCACCTGTTATCCCTTCAGATACTTCTCTAACACTTGTTATCTCTTTAGACTCTGTAAAATTTTCAAGATGAAATTCCTTCTATAACAATTGGTCTGCATATTGAAAATGGATCTGATTCTTCTCCACCATTTTATATATCCCTGAACATTCACGATAAAAAAATTCATAACTGTCTCATGGACTCGGGAGCTTCACATAATGTTATGTCGAAGGTGGTTATGGATGAGTTAGGGTTAGATATTACAAAACCCTACCAATATCTCTATTCTTTTGACTCTAAAAAGGTCAAGTGTTTAGGAGTTATCAAATATTTGGTTGTAACATTGTCTTAATTGTCTATGAAGAGTGTTGTTATGGACATTGTAGTGGCTGATATACCACCAAAATTTGGAATGTTGTTGTCTAGGTCTTGGGCTAAAAAGGTGGGTGGATCTTTGCAAATGGATCTGATATATGCCATCATACCTATTTTTGGGGAAGAACATCGAAAACTATATAGAGAAGTCTGACTTTCTTATATTGTAAGTGATCATGACAATCCGGGAAATCACCCTACCTATGCAGTAGATGATGAAATTGGCTCAGCCATATTTCATATCAGTGATGATTTTCCTGAACTATTAAGTAACAAACTCATTGGTAAGCAAGCAAAGGATATGGAAAATTCAATGCAGAATTTGTTTTTTGATGGTTCATGTTCAAAAGAAGGATCAGGTGTTGGGGTTGTAATTATTTCCCCTTCTAAAGAATTTATATATATGTCCTATAAACTGGAATTTGAAACTACCAACAACATTGTAGAATATGAATCTTTGTTATTGGGGTTAAGAGATCAAAAGATATAGGCATTTGACAAATTAACAGTTTTTGGAGATTATAAATTAGTCATCCATCAAGTCAAGAACATTTATCAGACAAAGAAACAAAGATTGAAGAAATACATTAATGAGGTATGGGACTTTGTTGAAAACTTCTTTTTGGATTTTGATATCACATTTGTTCAAAGAAACTTTAATCAACAAGCAAATTCACTAGCATTAGCAGAGCTAGCAATTTCAAGACTCCATTATGTTCCAATCTGAGATATGAAATTGAAGTTAAACATAGGCCTTCAATCCCAAATAACATCAAACACTATCAAGTTTTCAGTGATGACTAGATACTAAAAAGATTTCTAGAAACTATTGATGAATTTTCTGCAAATTCTATTGACCAAGAGAATGAAAATGATGAGACAAAAATTCAATTAGATGTTCCTTTTCAGAATAAGGTAGTAGGGCATAAAATTGTGGAGTTAAAGAAAAATCATATTACAAAGGGTCTAGTCCCACTGGAAAGATTGTTTGACAAAAATGATGTTTCCAAGAAATCTTCAATACAAAGTCAAGAACAAGATGTAATTGATTGCAATATTGGCACTGTTGCATATCCAAAGATTATTAAATTCTTCAACGCATTGTCAAAAGAGAAGAAGAGAAGGTATGTTAATCTTATGAAAGAATCTATTGATGTTTTTTCTTGGTCATATGAAGACCTTGAGATTTTTGACACAAAAATAATTCAGCATAAGATTCCTTTGAAAATGGGCTCTAAATCTTTCAGGCAGAAAATGAGACAATTTAATCTTATGTTGTTGCCTATTATTGAAAAAGAGTTAAAAAGACTAGTAGATGCTAAGATTATAATACCTTTGAGATATTCAAAATGGGTGGAATATTTGGTGCCAGTCAAGAAGAAAAATGGTGAAATAAGATTATGCGTGTATTTTAGAAATTTGAATAGGTGTTCACTCAAGGATAACTATCCATTACCAAAAATGGATCACATTTTGCAGAAAGTGGTAGGTGCTCAAAGGATATATATGTTAGATGGGTATTATGGATACAATAAGATTGCAGTATTTGAAGAAGATAAAAAAAAAATTGCTTTTACTACTCCATGGGTTACCTTCATGTACGAAAATATGCCTTTTGGGTTGATGAATGTAGGGGATACGTGCCAAAGAGAAGTGGACATTGCATTCATTGGAGAAAAAGACAAGTTCATGGTGATCTATCTTGATGACATCACTGTATTCTTAAAGATTGATGATGAACACCTGTAGCACCTTAAGTAGACTTTTAAGAAATGCATAAGGTATGGCATATCTTTAAACCCAAAGAAATGTCGTTTTGCTATGCATGAAGGCAAGATACTAGGTCATATTTTTATCTGGAAGAAGAATTAAAATAGATCCTGAGAGGGTGAATGTTATTTAGAAGATTGATATTCCTAGAAACAAAAAATCCATGCAATCCTTCATAGGTAGAATCAACTTCTTAAGGAGATTCATACCTAATTTTGTTGATATCATTAAGCTCATTAAAAATATGTTGAAGAAGTATGTTGAGATTAAGTGGACATGGGAAGCTAAGTCATCCTCTGAAAAGGTAAAACAAGCTTTAGTTGAAGCTCATGTCCTTATTAGTCCAGATTATTCTAAGGAATTTTTGGTCTTTTCTTTTGCCTCCAAAGATACTATTGTTGTTGTATTACTACATAGAAATGATGAAGGGTTTGAACAACGTATTTCTTTCTTCAGTAGAATTCTTAGAGATGCAAGGATGAAATATGACATAATGGAAAAACAGGCTTATGCCTTAGTGAACGCATTGAAATCTTTCATCGTTTATGTTTTGCATTCTAAGATAATTGATTATGTTCCTAGAAGCAATGTGAAATCTATGTATGTGCATCCAGACATCGAAGGAAAGCGAGGTAAATGGATAGAAAAACTCTTAGAATATGATGTAGAACTCAAACCTACCAAATTGATAAAAGGGCAAGGTGTGGCAAGGTTACTTGCTGAATCAAATTGCAAAGATCTTGGACTGCACTATATTCAAAATTACTCAGTTGTTCCAATATCATAGGATAAAGACAAAAACTTACAGGTATTGGAAAAATATCATTCCTCATCATGGTAGAAGGACATAGTTTATTTTTTACAAAATTTTTAGTGTCCTTCAAATTTTGATAAATGAAAAAGCAGATCTCTCAAGCTAAAGGTTGTAAAGTACTGTATCATTAATCAAAATTTTTTTTGGAAGGATACCAATGGAATTTTGTTGAAATGTATTGATGAGGAAGAATCAAATTTTATTATGACTGACTTGCATAAAGGTGCTTGGGGAGGAAATTTTGTTCGTAAATTTTAGTCTATTCTATAAGAACCTATCCTGAGCCTATTTGCCTTTGTTGGTTACATTTTTCTTAACATTTTACTTTTCATTTTGGTGTGATTTGCTTTCTTAATTTCATTTCATTTGCTTCTTATAGGATAAGTTTGAAATTTTGCATGGAAAGAAATGTGTCACATCAGATGTGTTATTTATAAGTGCATTATCAAAGGTTAAAGGAATAAACAAGGACGCTACAAGAATCTTTCCATTATAGTAGCACATGAGGAAATGATTATTTCGAGTGTATTTCAAAACCAAAGATTGTGCCAAATGTTCTGAAATCATGCAAATAGTTGTAATTTTAGATTATGTCAAATCTAAATCATTTTTCTATCCTGATTTGTGATTTAATGAACACGAACTCAAATATGCTCATACTCCAATCAATTCCAAGTGTCAAACCACGAATTAACACATGAAAAATTATAATTCAATTTTGTTTTTAAAGAGTTTCCGAAATAGAGGGGAATACAGTTTAACACCATTTTCATACAAAAAGCTTGTAGCGTTAGGTGTTATGTGCAGGTATCCTTAAGCTCGAATAAGGGGAAACCCTAATTCTTACAAGTATACAGAGCTTGTGGTTAGTGTGATTATGCCAGAGTGGAGTATGTCGCCCAAGAAAGGAGGTTGAGTTCTCATATTAGAATCTGGGGGAACTAAATTATTGGAAGCTTGCCCATAAATTATGGAAAAAATCATCAATGGAGAATGGTTTAAGTTTTGTTGTACTTTCCAGGGACACCATGAAGAAATTTTGTTGTTGTTTTCCAAGAATTTCGACGAGCTTCAGACTCAGGTTGGAAATGTGATCATTCATGTCACTGAGCATTCAATTACAATTGCTTGTTGATTACCTATAAAGGTTGAAAGATGGTGGAAGAAAATCAAACTACATGCAGACATGTGCAATCAATTCCTAGTTCCATAACACCACAACCCATATTGGAGCTAAGGAATTCCAAATAAATGGTTGAAAGCAGAGTGGCAGAGCATTTTAGCAGTGGTCCAGAAGTATATAACCTATGAAGGTAAGTTTTCCATCATTCACTGCTGCCACATGTATTTTCTAATGCATTTAAATGGTGATAAGGAAATGAATTTCTCCTTTTACCTGTTAAAAAGTTTGACAAAAATGGCGAAGCGGATATAGAGTCATCCTAAAATTGCTCATAAAAGTTTATTTCATTAGGGTCTAATTAAAATGTTGGCTATGTATGCTCTAAGAGAAGTTCAAGTGTCTTGGGAACAATTGTTGTCTTCCTCAGGGTTCAAAGAACATGGTTCAAAAACACAAAAGACAACTCCTGACAAGAAAACTAGGGTTTCAAGGAGAAAGGGAAGCACATCAAAAGGCACAACAAAGGTACAAGAAGCTTCTCATGTAGCTAGAGAGACTAGATCAAGCAAGAGGAAGCTCATTTTACAACAGGAGGAAGAAATTAAGACGGAACCCAAATTCTCTGCTTCAAAACAGGAACTTGTGGGTTATGACAGAGTTTATACCAGAAGTATGAAAAGGCAAAGGAAAGAGGAATTACAAAAGGTAAAAATTGAGCTTGAAACAAAAACTCATGATAGATCAGTTGAGAATCCTTCAGAGAAAAAGGAATAAAGGAAAACAACTTGTCAGCTACCCTAGCAGACCCAAAACCAGACCTCAAAATAAGCTAAGACTTAATTCAAAATCTCTGTTCAAACCTTCTCTCAAGAAAGATAATTTAATTATCATAGATGATGAGACATATGAAGAAACTCCTGAGATTACTAACAAAGAAAGTTTGTAATTCAAAACCTTAAGGGAAATTCCAATGAGGAAAGCTAGGAAGGAAAAACAACAACAACTAGTGGTTGAAATGGACAAAAAAAGATCAAATCAAATGATGGAACAAAAAAAGATCCCACCTATAGTCCAGATATGAAAGAATTGTCACATGAAACATACAACGTATCTAAACATATGAAAGAGGAAATTATTGAAGAAAAATCTCCAGAAGAAAGTCAACATCAAAGAAATCCTAAAAAACCTAGAAGATTCATCGATCTAAACATATCTGCATCAGAAGAGGATCAAGACCAAGACATGGTAAAAACAAAAGATATACAAAAAGAACAGGGAATAGAAGAATACAGGACAATTATTGAGAATTTGAGGCAACACAATCAAGAGCTTGAGATGTGGAATACTAAGCTATAGGAGAAATTCTAAAACTTAAAGGAAAAACACAAGAAACAACGAGATTTTACAAATAAAATAAAAAAGAAGAACATTAAATTGTATTGTACTAATGTGGTACTCAAGACCAAATTAAAGCAGGAAATATCTAGAGGACAAACTTCTGCTCAGAGGTGAAAGGTCTCAAAGGATCTTTCAATACACAAGTTGTCTCTTATTTTTGTTTTTACTACCAAAATAGTGGTTTTTGTAACTCTCTTTTGACAGGATGATGAGGAAATTCAGGAAATTGAAAAATTGTTTTGCAAGAAGGATCAACATCATGAATGATATTTATCTAGCATAAAGTTGAAGGTCTAAGTTTTTCAACGTAACAATTCCAAGAACAATTGTTGCAAATCCTATGTGTAAGGGTCAAAGATATCTTAGGAAGTTATGATAGGAGATCGTTTTCCTAAGATCTAGGATTTTGTTGTTGTCTTATTAAATGTAATCTCTAATTGATAGCCATATATATCGAGTTTGTTACTAGGTTTTAGGATCTCATATCCAAATGGAAATCAACTTTTTGTATAAAAAGGGAATTAGATGACAGAGTTAATGGTTCAAATTTTGTGGGCACAAAGAACATATTGGTCAAAATTTGTAAAGTTGGAATTTGCATCTTTTTGCACTCGATTGAAAGACATTATGATGGTTAGACTATCTTCGTCTATGCCATTATTTCTTTTGTATTGTTTTGAATGCATATGAAACTTTTGCAAAGCAATGGTGTATCTTGTTTTGTTTTGAATTTCAGTCAAAGATTTTGCTGATTTTATTCATCTTTTCAAGATTTTCATTTTAAATTATTATTTTTGGTTTCTAAATATTATTTGGGAATTTGAAACTTCTTCTTTACAAGTGAATAGATTGTAACTTGTAATTTTTCTCTTTCATTAGTCTTTTATTTTATTCATCTAGCTTATCATAGTGAAATCCTTTGACTAAGTTGAATGTTTTGGAAACATTATCTTAAAGTGTAACTCGGTCAACTATTGTCCAACCTATCCACTACTTGATCCACAAACCAAATCTATAAACTCATTTGTTCTACGAATATAAAACATTGCAATAATTGAGGTGCCCTAGCTTGCCCCTTAGTATTTAGGGACAACTTTAGGGATAACAGTATTGGTCAATACCGCGACCCGTTTCCCCACCACGGTGGTCTGCCACCTTGCCCAATCACGTTATGACTCGACCTTTTCACATTAACAACCTGTAAGTTGGCCCATATGGTCCAAGTACTGCAACTGGCACTTTGATACCAATATGTGACGTACATGTCACCAGAAAACCAAAAAATTTGCTCTGATACCAAACAATAATGTACCCATTACCAGTAAACACAAAACCACTGGTCTGATACCAATCTATAATGTACCTAGTACATGGGTACCTCTAAATTCACGTCTTCTGGGAAAATGTTGAATTTATGCCACCATTCTTTAATTAATCAAGAAACATCTGTACCAAACAAGAACTCATGTAATCATTCAAGAACATGCTAATTAGTTACATGAAAATGTCTAATGCATATTTTAATAATAACAAGCATGAAAAACTCAACATAGAGACAATTAGTACATAATGGAATATAAAATATAGAGAAAACACAAATAACAGTTATCTTTAAATAAACCATTCACCAATTGGTTGCATACGTCAGACGTTCCACCCAACTGTAGACACTATTGTTTAATCTCTCAACAATAGGTCACCCCCGAGCTAGGGCTATGAATCCACAAGGATGGGTCCTAGGCCGACTCTAAAACACACAAAAGTTAGCTAACAATCTCTCACAGTTTTCCCAAACACACAACAATCCTAGTTTACCAACTCTCTTCCCCTTTAGCCCGAACAACCCAAAGAAATGAACCCTTTTCTTTGCAATGCAATCCATCAGAATGTTCCATTTCTTTTCTAGGGCTCCAATGATATTGGTAAGGAAATATCAATGCTAAAAACTCCAAGGATTCTCAGTGGTGTACAATTATTTCACAACTGTCATCAATCTCATGCACACAATCGTCCATTCCTTTATAGAATAATCAATAGTTACTTACAACTAACAAGCAATGGCTCTTTTCCCTAGCAATTCATTTTACATGCCCCAAAACCCAAAACCAGAGTGAGCAAGAATGAATGAGGAACGAGTAACAATGATCGAGGAACCAAATGAATGAGTAACAATGAAAATGAGCAATCCCTAAACAACCCAAAAGCGGGGTTTAAATAATAACATGCAATAATGCACCACATGGTCTTCCCCAAGAAGCTCATGTAACCACTTTTCCCAACTAAACCAAGATGGGTGAATAAATAAAGTAAACGGAATTAGCCCCTTTAACCCCCTATCTCTATCCTTGTTTGTCTTGCAAACAATGATCCATTTTATTATCAATATTCAAATTATTACTTTATAGGTACTTTGGCCTTTCAACTTTATAGGTACTCGGACCTTTCATCAAATAAACAAAAATGCATTATTAATTTGGGGACTCAAAATTAGGGTATTACATTTCTCTTTGCCCCCTTTGATCCCCTTAAGCCCCCTTTCTTTCCTCTCTTATGGAACCATAGCCCCCCATGTTTTTGTCCCTCTTCGTCTATGACCTATGATGTATATTTTTATTATTATTCAATGTACATTTACATATTACATCACTTGGCCCTCAATCATTCATCGTCCTTGCTCATAAAGAATGCTCCACTCTACCAAATATGTGTCACCCAAATGGAGAAAGTTTGTGGATCTTGGGCTAAAAAATTGATGCAGATCTTCAACTTGAAGGAAGACAAGGTTTAGGGAAGCACTAATAAAGGTATCCTATAATCTAAGGGATGAATAGGATGAATTGGTATGCACAACTAATCCCTCTAGAGGGCACTGCATTGCTAGGATGAGTTACTCTGTAGCCTATCCACATGAAAAAGAGGAGGACTCAAAATGATGGTGGTTAGGGATATGGAAATTAAAAATCCCTCTAAAACCAGGACCTATTTGTGGTTTGTCCAAACAAACAAAATACTAAGATGGGATAACTTGTAGGAAAAGGGAGAAAATGTGACTCATGTATTTATTGAATGCTACTTTTCCAAATTAGTATGGGATGCCTTGAAGACTATCATGACTATCATAGGAGAAAAGGGGAATTGGATAGGTGAGAATGTTAAGGATGCTTCACAAAAGTGTGTCAATGGTAAAGAGTTGAGTGAGCATCCAACCCTTCTAATAGTTGTGCTTTGGAAAGTTTGGATCGTGCCAATAACAAAGTAATATCTCAAGATTGTACCCCTTCTCCCTCATAAGTGCTACATATGATCAAACACAATTATGATAGTATGCCAAGGACTAAGTTCAAGATGAAACAAAGGTAAACTATAGATGCCTCTAAAGACAACACCTTCCCCTGGGGGTTTTTTGATGGACCACCTAAGGGAAACCCAGGTTCATGTGGAGTAGTTGGATGCTTATACTTTTTTGAAACTCATTGGATTTCTTTTTCTTGTGGATAGGATATTGACAGAAATAGTTGGTAGATTTCAAAATTGCCTTCATATTGCTACCACTAGCAAAGAAAAGGAATGTGGAAGAGATTGCGGTTTTTAGAGACCTAAACTAGTGATAAGTGCTTCGAAAAAAGTCTCCTACTAAAGGTTGTTCTCCACAAAGTAATTGAGCTCAAGGCCACTTTCACAAAATCCTCCTTCACTCATGTCTCCAAGGAGAATAACTCTATTGTCGATGACTTGACAAAAAAAAGGTTGTAGATTCATAGGAAGGACCATTAATCTTAATAGAATCTCAAGGAAAGGAGGTCTTATCTCTTCCCCACCAGCTAATCAATAACTAAATGTTGTTCTATTTTTTATATCTCCTAAGTTTAAAACTTCATAAATGCTTTTTTGTTTATTCCATTTGTGAATGTTTGCACTTAAGACAAGATCCCATAATGTCAATCTGTAAATCCCTATATTATTATAAACCTTTGTTAATACTCAATAAGAAGTAAAGGTTTGTACTTTTTGAAGTCAATGTTATTTAGAATATTAGAAAATGTATCATTATTGTTTTGAGCATTTTCCAAGTAGAAAAAAGAAATTAACAATCTAGTTTAAAAAAAAATTATATTCCCATTTTTTTTTATACCGTGTAATGTAATTTTAATAACTTCAATTACAAAGAGATGAATCAATTAATCCTTTTGAATTAATCAATCAAAAAGTTCAATTAATCAATTATATTGAATTAATTATTCTTAACTATATATAATTTGAGTGAGCCTAATAGTTAAATATATATATTTCTTTCTATAAAATAGCAGATTCAAATCCAAAGAAAAATAAAGTTTGTACACCTCAATTAGATTATTATTACTACATTTTTAAAATTTATAAATAAATATTATTTTTACAAATTCAATAAAATTATTATTATTATATTTATAGAGCTTGTAAATTAATGTTACTAATTCAATATTCTCGAAAGATCAAATCATAGCGTCCTCAAATGGCCTTGTCCTTGGACCATCATCTTTTTGATAACACTCCTTATTATCATAATTTTTAATCAAATATTTATTGGTATTTTTTTAATTTATAATGGTCAATGCTTTTACTTTTGAAAGAATTGAAATGGCCTTAGCCTCCATAGTGGCTTTCTTTAAACGTGTTAAGTGCTTCACTTACTTTTTTATCAGTTAGTGGTTATAACTCAAGTTTCAAGACGATTAGGAACGCATATATTGCAATTAATTATATATTTATTTATTTGGTTCGGTACCTACTTATTACTGTTCCTCTACCAAAAAGAAAATGTACATTACGCACGTCCCCTTAATTTATGGTTTTAAATTTTGTCGCTGGATGATTTGTTTATGGTATTACTGCATTTTATCAATAACAATTTATTAGAAATAAATACTCCTGTCACGGTGGTTTGTCTAATAAATAATTTTATCTATGACGCCATAATAACGTGATAAGTTTAGGGGCCAATGGTGACATGGCGATATGATGTACTCGAACATATTCGGTAAAAAAAAGTAAAAAGTTCAAAGATGAGCAAGAATCTACGTTAGAGCATGTTATGTTAGATACCATATACTTGACGTGGGTTGGGTAGGGTAGTTAAAGTAATGGATTTTTGTGTAGTTAGTTAATACTAATTTAATTTAAGATATTTTAGTGTTGTAAATTTAATTGTTAATTATTAGAGAGTGGGTTTAATGATTAAGAATATATATTTTTTTTGTTTGTTAATTTGTGTGGGACCTGTTGGTTATGCGATTAACCTGTGGCTTGAGAAACCGCGATTCAAGGGTGCATCTAAGCCGTCAAAATCACCCGGGACTCAGGGGATCCGGGACTCAGGGGTTCCCCACACCAACCCTTAACATGGTTGGTTGGATTTTTTGTCCCCGCAGGTTTCGAACCGGTGACTTTAACAACGGAGTGACTTAACAACACACTCCGTCATTGAGTGTCCTACACCTCCGACTGTCCTACACCTCGGGGAATCTAGAGGGGTTCCCTTGTCCCACAAACAAGGGGTCTCATACACCAATTTGGTGTAACTTGACAGTGACCTTAAAAATATATTATTATTATTATTATAAAAAGATTCAATATCTTATAATATTCATTATGGTAAAATTTTAGTTTAAAAGTTATTTATTTTTTAATATAAAAATTAAAAAATAAAGATTAAGTTTTAAAATAAGTAGATTTTTTATTTATACTATGAGTTTTGAATTTCAACTTGATTATAATATTATAATATAATAATATATCTCTTACCAAATTAATATCAAATAAAAAATTACTTAATCATGTAAAATTGCAAAATCATTTTATGAATTTAAATTATAAAAAGAATACCCAAGAAAAATAGGCAAGAAGGCAAAACTTAAACATCCACGAATACCCCAAGTCTTCAATGTGGAGGATGCGACATGAACATAGAATTAGTGATAGGAAAGGAAGCAGGCAGCTTCTCATTTACAAGTTATCATGATTGAAAACGCCTCGTGAGAAATGAAATGCAATACATACAAATGGAATCATTAAAATCCAAAAAGATAACCAATCATATCGATCAAGTTAAAGTAAAGAAAACAATTGCTATGCTAGGAGCCTCTCCACCATTAAATCGAGTTTGAATGAAAAGAAATTAAGAATAAAAAAAGTAATTTTAAAAAAAATAAATCGTAAGTTTGGTTCAGCAAAGTCTATAAAAAAGTAAACTCTAAAAAGAGATAAAAAGAATAAATATCTAGCCTTATCAAAGTTGGACATAGGGCACAGAGGAAAAAAAAAATAAAAATCTAATTGTACAACCTACTTGTCCTTTGCAAGGTTGGAAACCAAATGAAGGAGGAACGAGCTTGGTACGGACAATTACCCCATTTTGTACATTTTCTTTTTATATATTTAATATATAGCACACAATTGTTTATATATAAGTTTTAAAACCGCCAAACACCCGAAAAATTACGCTTGGTGTCCCAAATAATTGAATGGAAAAGCAAAAAGAGGCACAGCAGTATAAATAAACATGATCGAGCAGCTGGACATGCATGTGATCCTGATTAATTGCATTAATGACTAAATTTCTCACCCCACTTTGGCTCGTGTTTTTTCTTTTCTTTTTTCAAACTGCTAAAATAAAAAAATAATACTAATAATATTATATGCATATATGAAAGATGGTTTCTCATTCTTGCATCCAGTCCATTCCTGGGTCATCATTATAGTTGGATCGATATCTCTATCTATCTCGCATCATCAAACTACCATGCCCTTCTCTGGGAGGAGGAGATCCTCGCCACCGAGAGGTGGTCATCTAGAGAGAACAAACAGCAGCGGCTGTAGAGATATGTTGGGGTTCTTGTTCTTCATTGACGATAACCTGAAGGCCTCCAAATGCAGCCTCACCAAGAGTGCAAAGTCCACAATATCAATCTGTGCAGCCCTTATTCTGTTTACAATCCTCCTGTTTATGCTTTCAACATTTGATCCTGGCAAAGTGAATTCATCGCAGCCATCATTGCCCATGATAGGCCCCCGGATTGAGATCAGTTTCAGTAAAAGATGGAGGGTGTTGCAGAGCACAGTGAACAAGGCGGAGAAGAGTATGCCCAAGAAGGAATGGAGCAGCAGTCGAAGCAAGTCTAGCAAGCTAGCACTTCATGGTATGGGTACTCTGTTTAGAAGGGGAACCAGGGCCATGAACGAGCTGGTTGTTGCACACATGGAAGAAGGAAGCACCGAAGATCAAGTCAGATGGTTTCTCAGGACTCTGCACAGATCCGGAGTGACTGCAAGAGCAGATGTTGTGATTTTATTTCCATGGAGTCTTATTCCTCCACAGATCTTGAGGGCGATTGAGGAAGAGAACAAGAGCTTCATGAAGTTGTTTACCAGCCTAATCAGGGAGGTTTCTGCCCAACAAACAATGTCAAGAGCCAGCGTGAATATAAGTCAGGTGGACAAGTCTGAGCAGCTGTTATCTTCTTCTAGGATTGTCGTTAATAAGGGTGGAGGGGAGTTTAATGTGGCTAGGGCAGTTTCTACATGTAAAATTAGTAGCTTCAATTCAGGTGCATTCAAGAAGGCTGCCCAGGATAAGAATTATGGTGTGGGAAACGGAAAAGCGAATGAGCCCCTTTGGGGATTGCATAATGGGAATCAGAGCACTGGATCTGAAGATATGTTTTTTGAGCCTGTGTGGGGATCCATTGTGGGTTTCGATGTTGCGGAGCTTAATCCAGATGATGCTTTAATTGGGTTTCTGGATCAGCCCCCCATTCAATTGAGGAGATGGGCTTGTTATCAGATGTTATTGGGTAAGGTCAGGCATAAGTTTAAACATGTTCTTTTGACAGAAGTTAAGGGGGTTTTGGTTTTTGGTGATGCTATGGCTGTAGTTAGGAAGAAGAATGGGCTTTATCTGACCGTACGGGACAGAACCTGGAGTGATCCTATGCCTGAGAATGATACAGACATTGTTCAGTCTGGATTGAACATTAAAGAAAGTAATGGTGTAAGAATGCAGGGTATATTTGAGAGAGTTTATGGGCACCAGCTGTGGACTTCGTTGGACAAAAGGGAGAAGGAGATGAAATTGGTGAACAGTGGGGTGATCCTGGGCGGGATTCAGCCCGTTAGGCGTTTGGCCAACGCTATGATGACTGAGATTGTTAGAGTGGCATTGGAGAGAAAGAGCAGGAATCCGTTCCCTGACAGTGTGCTGCTTACATATCTTCTTCAGAAGAGCTATGTGCTTGGGAAGAAGGTGATGGAACATGTTCATATAGTTGAGAATTCGGATTCTATTGTGCATTCCTTGGAACAGTCCAAGCAGAAAGATTTGTTTTTCAGAAAGAAGTCTTGTCCTTACACAATACTTCAAGGGTACGAAAATTTCGATGTCAGATCCAATATCACCGCTATGCTTTTGAACGACATTTGCTCATCACCGGCAGATGCAGTCGCTTATGGGGACTGTGTTTTGGTGGATGCCAGACATCAGATAACCAGATAAACCAATAGTTCGATTTGCATTGATTTTACGGCGGAGCATTACATCAGATTAGTATTGGGATTTTTTTTAAGATTAGTATGGCCTTGCCATTGGACAGTGTACAGTGCACATTATTACAGATTTCTCCATGTCTGTAGATCCAATTCCAGTCCCTCTCTCTTCTTTGTCTTTTGATAGCCATGAAAAAGATTACTAATGATGATTGTATCATTATAAAAAATAATAAGAATTTTCCCAAGAGTTATTGGGAAGTTTTGGTCCAAATGTTTTCTTCAGTTCTAGCCGTCTTTATTTTCTTTTGTTCTTGCCCTCTTTCTTTTCTTTTGTTTGTGTGGTTGAGGATAAAGTGATGGGCGTCTTTCAATTTTTTATAAATAATTGGTACCTGTACCTCACCACATCAGATTCTCCTCAGAATAATGTTTGTCCCCATTTGAAAACACACTGAGGCTTGCTAATACTCTCAAGAGATTACACTAGCGATGTAAAGTGCACAAATGTTATAATGTAAAATGTTTCCAACGACATTGATTAAATTTTAACAGTGTATAAGCTGTCAGGCTATGAAATCAGATGTTTTAATTTTTAAGAAACTTCGATTTTGAAGGTTTTCTATGTTGCAAATGTCGGGGTATCACTTTTCTTGATAAGAGTACACAAACTATTCATGAACTTTGAGGTTTAATGCACAAGTTCAATCTGGATTGTGTGTTAATCTCAGCAGGAGTGTGATTTGAATGTTGGGAGGGAGTTTAGGTTACGTTAGGTTAGGGAAAAGAATACTCACAGATAGCTTCTTGGATTAAAGCTATAAGCTTTATTTTGCACCGGCCATACTACTGCCACTCAAAAGAAAGGGTGGGGGCCTTTGGTAGCTTGACCTATAATAAACGAATGATTGGAAAAGGCGAAAACAGATATACATGCTCAGGGTTTACTCTGTAAAATGCAGCAAACATAGACTTATTTACTACATAGAACAACCAAAAATGCAAGATGCCTCTGTATATGATGGGAGTAGCTAGCAAATTGCCAACATAAATAAAGATGAAGTTGCCTGTGGACATGATGGGAATAGCTGGCAAATTGCCAACATAAATTCTGGGTGTGTAAGGTAACGTTGAGATAGGATCAAATAGGAGAAAAGTACAGGAAAGACTCACTGACATACAGACGGCTTTTATCATAGGCACCCAATCCAACGCCAAACTTTTCCATAAGCTTAGCTTATTTGGTTAGTTGGCAGCGCTTTAATCATCTCTATGTATGCACCATCACCATCAATCAAATAGTGAATTGTTGGACATAATTAACCTATATATGTTTTTCAGAAACCATTATATTGATCGTCTCTTTTTGGAGGCAAAAATTTCGACCTAGAAATAATTCAGAAAGTCAATCCAACTTTCAGAGTGATAAAACAATGTGACTCTTTGTTTCACCGAATTTGATGGAGTCACTAAACAGAAAGGGCAGTTTACTTAGCAGATAAGACAGTTTGTGTGGTACAGGATGTATCGAGTCATGGCGCGTGTGATTGAATGGTGGTGCTACACAGTGATAGTGATGGTCATAAAGAAAACATGGTCGGTGGTGGGGGTGGGCCCGGCCCTTCCCTTCCCTTCCCTTCCCTTGTGAGGTGCTGCTCTTATGCTCTACCTTAATGGCCCAACTAATATCTCATCCAAACCAGCTGGAACTTCCAGGCTATATATTATTTCATATATAAATTTTAAAAGTGGAAAAATCGTTCATTTATTTATTCAGTGCACGAGACTATAATTTTCATCTGGGAAATTGGGGAAATTATAATTTATATGTCGGTTGCCTATCAATATTTGGTTGGGTTCCAGATTTGGAGGCATAACACTTGTCATTTTTCCCACTGCATCAAACCAGATGTAAGAATATCATCCTTCCACTTGGATTCCTAAGCTGCGTATGTAAGA